>JADRCH010000097.1:9766589-9805559 GCA_019843965.1 Rhynchomys soricoides | reverse complement strand
AAATCTATTTAGGAATTGTTGACCTCTAGGATTGAAATGTGGCCTCTTGATGATCTTCTTTCCCAGAGGAATGTTGAGGAAAAACGTAATCACCTGGCACTGAATGTTACATAAACATGTTCACTATATAGAAAGCTGTATACCTAAAGAAAACTGGTTTTCCTTCTAGAGGCCATCAACTTAATAATTCCTCAGCTGGGGTGGGGACTTGTGTTATTTCTCAACACACGCTGTTGTAGTGCCAGAGAAGTGTTAGTAACCCCCCTCCACCAAAAAACAAACAAACAAATAAAACCAGACAGGAGGTAATCCGATGCAAATCACAGCAGGGCCTTTACTTGAGCTAGCTGGGGCCCCTTAGCCTACTGCGGACAAGCAACGGTTTTGGTGGAGAGGGTAAGGCTTTATAGAAAGCTGCAAGTGGGGGTGAGTGAGCCTGGCAAACACCTAATTGGAGAGCTACTATGGCCTTTAGCATAATTGGCTGGTGCTGGGAGTCAAACCATAAGCTTAATTTCTGCTTGCCTCTGCATTGGCGGTAGTTAGGCAGGGGGTGGGCTTGTTGACAATTAACTTGGAAATGCTGGACTACTGGAGGAAACTAAGCTGGAGACCCTGGTCTGTTGGGGTTAGCCTAGAAACTGGAGTTAGGCTCGCGTTTTGTTGGGGGGTAATTTGGAAGCTAATGCTAGGAACCTGCCTGTTAGTTTATCTGAGTTCAAGTTTTCTAAAATGGGGTCTGAACTTGAAAGATTTGGTCTCTCACCGTATCTATCTATCTATCTATCTATCTATCTATCTATCTATCTATCTATCTGTGCAAGAGCACTGTGCCATGCATGTGCATAGGAGAGAGGACTGCTTGCTAGATTGGTTTTCTCTCTTTACCACCTTTGGTCTCAGGAACTGAACTCAGGTTGGCAGGCTTGGTGGCAAGTGTCTTTCCCCCACAGGACTATCTCACCAGCTCATTTTTAATTTCCATGTCCCCTGGCACTGAATGTTTTCTTAACATTTCTGATCCTAGGGTGAACCTGGATTCCCTGGCCATCCTGGTGTGCAAGTAAGAAGAGATCTCTGTGGGCCTGGCAACTGGTAGGCACTGAGTGTCACATGTATGCAAATCTTTCTTCACATTCACAATCCTGCTTTTGCCTTTGTTAAGGGAGAAGATGGTAACCCAGGCCATGGAGGAAAGAAGGGGGCCAAGGGAACCCGAGGGAAAAGGGTAAGAACCAAACGGTCATCTGCATTCATCACTGGTGAAGACAGGGATAGGCTACCCTTAACCAGTCAGTACACAAACTCGATCTGGATAGTGTTTAGCTGATAGACATTAGAAAGTGAGCTTTGGTCTGGTAGATGGCTCAGGGGGTGTTCTAGTCTCTATGACTGTGATAAACACCATGACCAAAAGCAAAGAGGAGGGAAGGGTTGATTCTGCTTACACTTCCAGGCCATCATTGAGGGAAGTCAAGGCAGGAACTGAAGCAGAAGCCAAGGAAGAATGCTGTTACTGCCTTGCCCTTCATGGCTTGCTCAGTTTGCTTTCTTATAGAACCCAGGACCACCTGCCCAGGGATGGCATGCCCATATCAATCATTAATCAAGAAAATGCTCCACAGACTTGGATCTGGGCTAACTTAATAGGGACGTTTTCTCAGTGAGGTTCCCTCTTCCCAGTGACTTGAGCTTGTGTTAAGTTGACAAGAACTAACCAGCACCATGGGTAAAGGCACTTGCCACCAAGCCCAGCAACTTGAGTTTGATCCTGAGAACCCAGATGGTTAAAGGAGAGAAACAGCTCCTATAAGTTGTCATCTGATCTCTACACGTCTCCACAAGTGCACCACGGCGCGCTCTGTCTCTCTCTGTCTCTCTCTGTCTCTCTCTCTCTCTCTCGCACGTGCACACACACAAACACACACAGAGTGATACACACACATGTACATATTACACACACAAATAAATGTAATTTAAAAATGTTTAAAGCAAAGCATTCTGGGAATAGAACATGAACTTGTGTTCAGAGCAAAGGGGAAGGAGGGATAGAAAGCATGTGTTTTCCTTGGACTCAGTAATTGGTGTTTTTATCTACTGGCAAGATCCTACAGACAATCAGGTCCATGCTTGCTCAGCACGATGCTGCTCATGGCTACTCTGATCAGTTAACTTGTCTTTCTACTTTCAAAAAAAAGAAAGATGAGGCATTGATTCAATCCAGACGATCGGTGCTGCTTTACTTCAAATACCTAGAACAAGAGCAGTGAGCCGCTGGCCACCTAAAACCTTCTTTGAGACACTGAGGCCCAAAGGTGCTGTGGGAATTTTTCCTTTTCTCCACTGTCAGATCCTCTATGTAGACCTTGTGCATTATATTTATCACATGCCCTTGAGACTTAACCTTGAGGGTTAAGTTGTCTTTTAAGGCTCTGCGTGGAAATGCGTTTGTGTGTGTGTGTGTGTGTGTGTGTGTGTGTGTGTAACCCGTGGACAAGCTGGGGTTAGATAAGTAGGCTAGAAGGGAGTTGTCTGGTTCCCATAAAGTCTCCCTATCTCTCCATGGATACATAGTTCACAGGGGCAAACTCGTTGGCCTTAGGTATGAAGCAATTTGATGTTTTGGGAGGACCAGTTCTTATAGCCAATGCAGAAGCTTATTCCTTTGGTTTCTTTATTGTAGGGCAATTCTGGATTTCCTGGATTTGCTGGAACTCCAGGTGACCAAGGCCCACCAGGAAAAATGGTAATAAGTACCCTTTCCTTTTTTATTTTCAACCCTGTGCCAAGATGAGAAAGAGCTTGATAAGAGGTCTCACTGAAGAAGAAACACACATCTGGGACATTTGGCAGGTTCAAGGGGACTGGCAAATTGCTTAGAACATACTAACTTCAAACTCTATACAGCATTCTAGATGTAGTTCTTTTCTGAATATAGAGGTTATCTTGCACTGGCTAGAGATTTATGGATCTTCCTAAATACATAGATTAATACATAAAACTTACTAGAGCTTTTCAATGCAAACACGATGACCAACACATTAAGCTGGAAGGAAATCTCCATTTGATATTCCACCCGTACAGTCTTAACTGAACTGATAATGTTGCAGAACTAGAAGATGCTTTAGAATACGCTGGGACATAGAAAGACTCTGAAGCTTTGCCCTATGTCCTGTTTTTAGAGACAGCATGGTACAGTTTGCTTTCATGTGAGAAACCACTGACCACAAGCAAGTTGGGGAGGAATGGGTTTATTTAGGTTATAGGTCACAGTCTATCATGGAGGGAAGTCAGAGCAGGGACTCAAGGCAGGAAGACACTTGATGGCCACGACTGAAGCAGAGACCATAGAGGAATGCTGCTTACTGGCTTGCTGCCCCCCCTGGGATGGTAACATCTCAGGCCCATCTGTTTTATTAAGGGTGCTACTACCCACAGTTTGTTGGGACCTTCTTTATCTGTTGGCAGTGAAGAAAATGCCTCATAGGCATGTGCATAGGCCAATCTGAGACAATTCTTCCATTGAGATTCATCCTTCTGAGACGTGACAAAGTTTGTATTAAGTTGATAAAAACGAACCGGTGTGTGTCTGTCATTCATCAGCCAGAAAGAGGACATCAGCATGTCCCTCACTGGAGTTCAGGGTTTTTACTAGAGAGAATCAACTACGTTAGAAAAACCAAACATCACAGAGGTAGTTTATGGTCATCTGATGCTGAAGTACTGATTTAGTGAGTTTCAGTACAGTGACCTGCCCAAGGCTACAAGTTACCACTGTGTAGAGTCTACACAAAGACAATGACTGGCTAGGCTCCCAGAGGGGCTGGGGTCAGACAGTGGTGATTGGAAGGCTTCTGGGAGGGTTCCTTCGCTGTGATGGCAGAGACGGAATGGGGTTGAGAGGCCTGGAAGAGCAGGAACAGGGAAGGTACAAGGATGTCCTTTAGACTAGCTTGTGGTAGGACCTGGGATCTTGAATGACTATTTTTTGAATTTGAACTTGAATTATAAATTGGCTTCAAAATTACCTGGTCTTCCAAGAGTCTATGTCCCGCCCTCCTGGACTATCTGGATTCTGAGGTTTGGGATGCACCACTCAGGTACTTTGTCCTCCTTACTGGGCTGGGCAGAACTCCAGGGCCAGGCGAGAAGGGCAGCATATACGCCATGGTGAACACTCAGCTTTTCCAGTTGGTTATAGAGAAGAGTGTTGGGAATCGGAATCCTGCAGCTCTAACCGTGTTTCTGTTCTTTCCAGGGCATCAAGGGCTCAAAAGGTTTGGCAGATAGAACGGTAGGTGAAGACTCCTAATTTGAAAATTCACTCATTTTAAAACATAACTTTCTATATCTACAAAGCAAAATTTGTTAATCTTAGAGCTTCATAATTTTATAAAGTTTGTTGCTTCCTAATTTTTTCTTTTATAAATTTTGTTAATATTTTAAGTTTACAGAGTTTCCCCCAGAAATGCCACTACAAAAGCATAATAATATTTTAAATATTAAGTGATACAAAAGAAAATATTTGGAAGCTACCTCTTTTCTGAAGAGCACTCTTCTGTAAGCTAAAACACTGCTTGTAAATCTATGCATGTCAATACGCCGATTCACAGAGTAGCACAGGCTTCCGTGTCTTCCAGGGCGCTCTAAAAATAATATCAGCAACGACGAGGAGCAGTTTTCTCCCACGTACACAGAAACTGTTAGGTAGGGTTGAAGGAAGCAGAAACAACTAAAGAACAGGAAGTGGCGGGGTCTGAGGTTGAGGGGAAAACAAAGGAGAGAGGAAGAGGTTCTAACTGCAGGCTTTCCGTCTGCTCCCCAGTGCCTGGATAATGACTCCAAGGCTCATCATTTATTAATAAAATATCTAGGCCTTAAGTTAGGCTTGCTCTCTGACTAGCTTGTAACTTATATAAGCCAGTTTAACCTATGTCTATGTCTGCCAACGTGGCTAGTTACTTCTCCTTGGGTTTATGCATCCAACTTCCTTCAAGTCCCGGTGGGGAATCCGCCTAGCTATTTCCCAGAGTTCCCTTCTCTCTGCCAGATGTCCCACCTTCTAATCCTGCCACAGTTTATTGGCCATTAGATGTTTATTAGCAGGTGATGCTTCTACACAGTACACAAGAAACTATCCCCTATAACAGACAAAAACAAACAAGCAAAGAGGTAGAATTCCAGTGGTGGGGTTACTGAGGCACCTGTCTTGGCAGTCATTCTAAAGAAGTCTGGCAAACACATGTATAAAAATGCATACATAGACAGTGGTCCCCAATATTCTCTCCTGTGATTCCTGGATTTCAAACTTCAGCATCAGATTTGATCCCACTGATTTGTGAGGCAGATTACAAAGTAAAGCTGAATACCCTACCTCCCTATCTCAGCATGACGTATAAAGTCCTTTAAATGTTTTAAAGTAGTGGCTGGATCCAGAAATAATATTGTTAGGTGGTATCATCAGTTCTAACAATTTTGTGGTTTTCTGTTATGTATTTAAATGCTTCAGCTGGGTACTGATAAACATGCACACGTCATTACAAATCACGACTATGAAATCCGCTTCACATTAAATGCTTATTTCCTCTCCCTGTCTTTCACCATCTCTCTATAGCCCTGTGAAATTGTTGATTTCGTGAGAGGAAATTGCCGTAAGTTGTTTGTTGGGAGGTGGCGGAGGGGAGCTGGGAAGTGGCTTGTCCATCATAAAAAGATCTTATAGCCTGGTAGTGGTGGTGCACGCCTTTAATCCCAGCACTCGGGAGGCAGAGGCAGGCAGATTTCTGAGTTCGAGGCTAGCCTGGTCTATAGAGTAAGTTCCAGGACAGCCAGGGCTATACAGAGAAACCCCTGTCTTGAAAAAACAAAACAAAACAAAATCTTATACATTAATAGGCCAGGGCCAATCTCCCCTTCAGTAAGTCATCTCTTCCTCAGTGGGCTCTAAAATGAAGTAGTTTGGAAGGCACCCATCTCAATACTGAAGAAAAAGTCCCCCATACAAGGCTGGATCCCCCAAAATGTAAACCATACTTGCATACCCATGTGCCTCCATCTTGGCGCATGAAATGGCGTGGGGATCCCTGTACTTTTTCATTTCAAACAACAGTATCCATGGTGACCTTTTGAAAAGAAATGAGCCCTGTTTGGTTGTCATTTCCACTGCAGAAATGGAACGATGAACCAGTAGGTCTTAGGTCCAGCTTTGTCAAATGAATGGTTGACACTTGGTGCTCTTTTGAAACAATCGCGGGTACTCGCATCCACAGAGAGCACACATCCCTCCTTACTGGCGATAGGGAAAGAACACCGAGTTGAAAGCTCTTGGTGTAGAAGTTTGGGTTTTCTATACAATCACTTGCCTTCTTGCTCAGCCTTCTGGCTTCTGTCCACTCCCATTCAGCCGCTGTTCAAGGGGAGTACAGGATCCATTTTCGTGGGAGTCTCACAGAGTAACACTGTCAGCTTGGAGAGAAAGGAAGAACTGGTCATATAGAAAGTGAAACCCCTTACATTGAGGAGCACCACAGGGTCAAAAGCAAATAGAAAAGCGAGGAAAAAAAATATTCGAGATAGAAGCAACAGACTCAAGTGAAGGGCTCAGTGCCCTTGCTATGTCATATCAAGATTAAAATTGCTGCTGCATAATCATTTTTATATATAAGCATAGACTTTTTTGGAGAGCTAAATCTAAATGTTCTTTTTAAAAAATCTTTTGAATTGAAAATAGGCAAGAGACACAGAGTCAGAGAAGAAGAAATTACAAAGTAACAATGCATCTGTGAGAATATTCACCCTCAGTGAAAATAGAAGATTATCAATTAAAACTGTGATTTGCTCTTTATGGTTCTCAAATCGGAAATATATACACACTTGCTACATATACACATATAATACATACATGCATATGCATATTTATTTATGTAGTTCTGGTCCTTAGAGATAGGGTCTTGCTAATTAACCTGTCTGGCCTGAAACTGCTTATGTATACTGCTGTGGCTTCAAACTTACAATCCTCCTGCATCAACCTCCCAAGAGCTAGGAATGCAGGCTTGTACTACCAGGTCTAGGCTTCAAATTGGAAATATTTTTGAAAGGTCAAAATAATCCTTACCCCTAATTTGAGGAATGTATGAAAGTGACTTGTGAGACTATAAAATGCCACCTAAAGAGCAGTTGGCTCAGTCCTATAAAAGTCCATATTTACTGCGACAGGCAGATCCAATTGGACAAACAGGCACAGATACTTGTACATGTGTGCTCGTACTGAGTGACACTGGCTGAAGAAACCATAGGACAGCTACATAGTAGGATATATGATAGCATTCAGCATTTACTGATTAAAAATAAGTCACGCCAAGTGTAACATGATTCAGAGTCAAACATACTTTAAGCTCCAAGTTTTATAAAATAAGATAAAAGTATTTTTATGTTTGGCTACATAGATGATGAACTAAGGACAATCTTAATTTTTTTATGAGCATGTGTTACTCACATATATATACACACATATATACTTTACATAAGATATAAATATATTTGTATATGATTTATATTTTATGAATATATATATATGACACCTGAAAAATACAGAATACCTTGGTGCTTTAATTGAATTTAATTTTAGTTGAATGTAACCAAAGTCCTCAATAACAATGGGGAAACGTGTCTCTCAGGCCAAAGCTTGGACATCATCAGTCTGAGTTGATGAGTCCTGGGGTGTGCATTCTAGAGGTTCCAGGATGAAGTCTCCTTGTGGTTTCTTCTCTGTCATCGTGTGTGTGTGTGTGTGTATATGTGTGTGTGTGTGTGTGTGTGTTAGTTGCTGTATTTCCCAAATTATCTCATGCTCTGAGAAGTTAATCAAGCTTCGGTCATTGAATCTACATATTTCATCCAGTCTGGAAGGGAAGGAAGAGACAAAGGGCAAAGGACAAAGGGCAAAGGGCAAAGGGTGCCCTTGCCTCTCTTTCAGTCTACCAAGTAATGGATTTCATTAGGATATAAAGATGTTTTTGTGAAGTCTTACCATTTTTCTTAGTCTATTTTACCCAGAATGTAGTAAGCCAGCTAGCCCAGTGGATGTGTGACCTATGTTTCAGGCAGTGATATACCCAGTCAGAAATTGAGGCCCTATTATAATGGGGGAAATAAGATGGATCCTGGGCAAATAGTAGGGGCTTTTGCTATGCCAGGGAGGGGTATCTAGAAGGTCATTTGAATTTCTTAAAAGAGGATTTTTCAAAGTGGATATGGCTTGAAAATCCCAATACTTGGGAGACTGAGGCAAGAGGATTTTAAATTTAAATTCAAGGTCAGCTTCAGTGACACATACTGTCAAACCAAAAAAGTGTATTTTATATTGAAATATAATCTGCCCATATATAGACACTAACCATGTCCTTTCCTTTCCAGCTTGCTCAAAAGGTAAATATCGCTCATTGCTTACACAAGCCCTCGCATATCTAGCCATAGCTCAGACTTCTCAAGTCTGTGTATCCCTGTGTCAAGTTATTTCCAGATGTCCAGCATTCCCAACGGAAGTGGTCTTTGCCTTGGACATGTCCAACGATGTCTCCCGTTCAGACTTTGAGAGGATGAGAAACATTTTATTATCTCTGTTGATGAAGTTGGAAATGAGTGAAAGCAACTGCCCCACTGGTGCCCGAGTGGCCATTGTTTCCTACAACAGGAGGACAGATTATCTGGTGCGCTTGTCAGACCATCGGGTAAAAGCTGCCCTTCTACAGGCTGTCAGGAAAATTCCCCTGGAACAGTCGTCTGGGTTCCGGAACCTTGGAGCCACCATGAGGTTTGTGGCTAGACATGTATTCAAACGAATACGCTCAGGCCTTCTGGTGAGGAAGGTAGCCGTGTTCTTCCAGGCGGGTAGGAACTATGACACAACCTCTGTCAGCACAGCCATGCTGGAGCTCCATGCAGCGGACATTGCTACAGCAGTTGTGACCTTCACAGAGGAGCACAACCTCCCAGAGGCCCTGCTGGTATGTGAGGTGTGAGAATGGCTGATGGGATGAGGTACAAGGGCTGATGGGAGGAGGTGCAAAGGCTGATGGGAAGAGGTACAAGGGCTGATGGGAGGAGGTTCTGGAGTTAGTCCTGTTTTTACCACTCTACCAGGGATGACAAGAGCAGTGTGAGAGTGGTTTGGGGAAGAATTCTCCAGAAATTGCTGAATATGGAAGAGGTGAGGGGGTCTCAGTATGAAGACACTTGACAGAGCTACTAGAGATTAACTGGCTCTTAGGAAGCACATGAACAGTGTTAAGGGCCTCACATGTGTTATCACATGTAATGTCCCCAAAGCTCTATTAAGCCTTGTTGGTTCTCTCTACTGCAAGAATGTGAAAACCGAGCTTAGAGAAGGTAAGGATATTTTTGAGGGTCAAGTAACTAGTTAGTGGCAGACTACAATCTGCCACCAAGCTTATTCATTACAATATGCTAAGCTAACACCAGAGTTTATCGACTGTGGCTTTCTTCCTCTTCCTCTTACCTGTGCATAACCTTATGTGCCCATTTAACAACATGAAAAAATGCTGTGCTTCTAAAGCACACACATGAATGGAGTGTGTGTGTGTGTGTGTGTGTATGTGTGTGTACATGTATACATAGGCATACATGTAAAAGCCAGAGTTCAACCATGGCTATCATTCCTCAGGAGCTGATTACCTTGTAATTTGAGACAGGGTCTTTCACTGTCCTGGAGCTTGCTCAGTAGGCTAGGCTGGCTGCCCAGCAAGCCCCAGTATTCTCCTGACTCCATTTCTGCAGTGCTAGGATTACAGGTTTGTGCCATATCTGGCTTTTTACCTAGTTACTGGGGATCTGAACTCAGGTCTTTGTGCTTACACGACAAACACTTTGTTGACAGAGCAAGCCCCGATGGATTCTTAAGTATTTTACCTCTCTGTGACCAGGATGTGATTTCAGATTCAGACCACCTTTGGCATTTATAAATTCTCTCCCTGTTCCTTAGCAAGCCATACAGCCCAAGGTAGCTACCCCTCTGACTTTGATCACAAGCCATTAGCTGTTTCATATTCCGAGTCTTGATGTAAATGGGATCACCCGTTATTTAGTCTTTTATATCTGACTTCTTCCAGTCAACATGTCCAGTCTTGCTCATCCATGTTGTGTACATGGGTAAGTTGTTCCTTATTTGAATGGTGTTTCAATATGTGTAAAAACTAGCAGTTGTCCAGATGTCTAGTTTCTAAAGTTTTCTCTTCTAACTAAAACCTATGCAGTACGTGTTCACAGAATTTTGGGGACAATTTATCAAACTGAAGGTCAATTTTCTTCCACTGTGTGTGAATACTAGATTTAGCCATGTGACATTACCGACACTTGACTGGGAAAAATGGAAATGTCACATGGTTCTCCTTAATAACTGATGGATTCAGCTGTGCTGGACCACTTCATTTTCTCTTGAGCTAGAGTTGTGCAGTAGAACTGCTAGGTGAGAAATCTGGTTAAAACACAGTGAGTGTGTCTAAGAATCAGTGGATAAGCTTGTGACAGCTTGCAGACTACCAGGAAGGATGGGCAGCTGTCTCAGGTTGAAAAACAAAGAGAAAACAAACAGATGGAATTCTTTCTTGTTCTTGCTGCATCCTTCTTGCCTAGCAGGATGTCTGGGCAGGGCAGTTTGCTGGGGGAGGTAATTTTCAGAATGCTTTGATAAAGGCAGAGTATAAAGCTAACCACTTAAGTTAGAGATGCAATGGTTTTTTTCACTTTCATAAATGATGAGGTGTTTATAGGTGCTGTCATAACAGTTGAACTCTCTGGGTCTTATTTTTCTTGGCTCATAGCACTTAGGTCTGAGGATATAGCTCAGTTGTGGGGGTAGTTACCTAGTATGTGTGAAGTCCTGGGTTTGATCCTAGCCCCACATAAACTGAGGAAAGTGGTATATGCCTGTAATCCTAGTACTTGGGAGGTGGAGGCAGGAGAATCAGAAATTCATCATCACTGTTGGCTACATAGCAAGTTCAAGATCAACCTGGGGTATGCAAGACAGTGTCTCCAAACACCAAACTAAACTAAATGAAAACAACACCCAAATCACAGAAGACATAGAGAGGAGTTTGTGCTGTAACTTCTATCCAGGTATAACTATCAACATCTCTGTGTCTCAGGAAGGTCGGCCCCTGACATTTAGAGAGTGACACCATGTGCAGTCACATCCCTCTGAATGTAGCCCTGTGCTGCCCTCTGATGGGCTGCCGAATTGCCGGCTTGACTATACTTGACACTCAGTGCCAGTGCCCTTAGCCGCCCTCCTCTCCATCCTGCAGACATGCTCTTGCCCCAGGTTGTGGGGAGACAGCTCGGCATTTTGAAAATTTAATGGTTTAGAAAAGATGTTAAATGGTGCTTGTCAGTTCAGATATAACGAATGACCTTGCTGCCGGTGACCCTGGTAAGGAGAGAAATTGTCAAAATGACAACTGAATCTTTAGGGCGTTTCAGCCCTTGTTCTTCTCCAGTGGGTACACTGCTGCCTTCCCTGGTTCTTTATTCTTTACAGGAGGGCAATCTAGTGAAGGCAGTGGGTTTATCGTCTTCTGAATTCATTGCCTAAAGGCTCGCTGACATGTGTGAGGCTTTTGTCTCTCACCTCTGTGTTACTGTAATTTTCAGAACAACCCCCACATATTTCTTCTGGGCAGATGATGGCAGCTCAAGTTGATCAGATTACACAAACAGAGTCTTAACTTCTTAGTTCATTTAAACACGCTTGGAGACCGCCATGCCTATTGGAAAGGTTTTTTTTTTTTTTTTTTTTTTGTTTTGTTATCTATGGAATTGTTTCAGCCCTAAATAAAAAGCATTATTGCACTTGGACTCCCTGTGCCTGTGCCTATCATTATTGAGGTCTAATGCCTCAAAACACAAACCTTCATTAGATCATCTTTTTAAAGGGAAGAAGCCGAGCATTAGAGAGAAAGTGCAGCTTGCGTGCCAGGCTTTGGATTTCATTTTTCTATCTAAAAAGCCTCACACAGATTCCCTTGAAACAACACCTAGGAAAATAGCTCATGTTTATTGATCCAGCCACCATTCTAAGCCTTTATTGATTCACTTAATCCTCAGAACCCAATGAGATAGGCAGTATGTGAGCCTGTTCTTCAGACAATGATACCAAGACACAGCAGTCAAGTGAGTGTTCAAGATCTGGAGCTCTCACGGGCCCCAAGGCTTTGAATTCAAAAGTTAAAAACAGTAAAACAGAGTCCTTCCAAGTTCTAAGTCCTTTCTCTCTTAGGGCATTTTATCTTTATAGTTGTATTAGGAGGTATGTCTATAAACTGGTCCTATTTTACTCCTTAGCAAATCCAAAGGCTGGAAGACTGGCTGTTACAGAAGTCGACTCTCTTCATACATTGTCAGCTTTAGAAGATAAAGAAATTGGGGGGGGGGGGTTGTGAGAGACTTCAATTTTTATGTAATTTTAGAATTTGTGAAAGTCACATAAAGATATTCTGTGTGTCTGTGTGTGCGCGTGCGCGTGCACGTGGAGGCCAGTAGTCAACCATGGATGTCCATCCATAGCTGTCCACCTTGTTTTTGCCCATATGCTCTCACCAGGAACTGAAGCTCTTCTCTTGGGCTAGGCTAGCGGGCTAGGCTGGCTGGCTAGGGTGCCCGAGGCATCCGCCTGTCTTCTTTCTAGCCCTGGGATTACAAACTCACCCCCATACCACCATGCCCAGCCTTTTATGTGGGTGTGGGGGATCAAACATCCCCAAGCTTGTGTGGCCAGTACTGTACCAATTGAGCTATGTCCCTAGCTCTAGGTACTATTTTTAAATTCTCTATTCTTATAGAGGACCCCTGCCTAGGGAATGGTGGCACTCATGCCCACAGTAGGCTGGATCTTCCCTTATCCATTGACTTAGTTAAGATCCTCCCCCTCCCCCCCCCAGACATGCCTGTAGACCAACTCAGTGCAGATGATTCTGCATGGAGTCTTCGGAGGTGATTACAGTCTGTGTAAGATTGAGAAATAATCTAACCATCACAAAGACTGTCTAACCCACATGACTGTCCCACCAGTTACAAATGATAACCTACATTGCCCAGATGAAGTGAACAAAGGCAAGAAGGAGAAATGACTTGTTCTAAGCCACATAGTCCAGGAATTTGCATCCTGATATGGCATGTTCCCAAGTCTCTGTTTCTCACTGTATATACACTGTCTTAGTTAAGGTTTTACTGTGTGAACAGACACCATGACCAAGGCAACTCTTACAAGGACAACATTTAATTGGGGCTGGCTTACAGGTTCGGAGGTTCAGTCCATTATTATCAAGGCAGGCGCATGGCAGCATCCAGGCAGGCATGGTACCGAGGAGCTGAGAGTTCTACATCTTCATCTGAAGGCTGCTAGGAGAAGACAGGCTTCCAGGCAGCTAGGAAGAGGGTCAAGCCCACACCCATAGGACACACTTCCTCCTACAAGGCCACACCCACTTCAACAGGGCCACACCTCCAAATAGTGCTACTCCCTGAGCCAAACATATACAAACCATCACACACACTTCCACCCCAGTTTTGACTCCTAGTGTTTCTGGGGAGTACAGGGAGGGTGGATTGCTTGGTTGATTTTGGTGGCACTATAATAGTTTAGAGGAGCCAGAGCTCTACCCAGACTCCTTGGGCCAGTCACAGGTGAGATGGTGGCTTCCTCTTTTCTCTCTTCTTATGGCTTCCCAGTGCCCTCACTCCCGCTGTTTCTTCTTTTCTGAGCCCTTCCCCCAGCTCAGTGCGAGATAGCTTGTAAACTCTTTAGAATCTAGTCAGCTCCAACTCTCTCCAAGGTAAACCTCCCTCCCTAGGACTTGCTTCCACCTCCCTGTCTGTTTTCGTTTTTGTTTTTTCAGGCCAAGAGCCTCCCCCAGCTCAGTTCTGGGAACAACATTCTCTTTTGGCCTCTGGCAGCTGAGTACAACAGCTGAAGCCTTAAGTTAAAGCCTAGGAGTCTCCAGGACAAGGGTTCATGGGAAGGTCTTTAGGAAGGGGGGTAGGATATGGTGAGGTTCAAGTGTTGCTCTTGAGTCGTTCTGCCAGCACAGAATGTCTGTGCAAACCCACGGGCGTGTATATTCTCTCCCCGTTTTTACCACTAAGGTGGGATAGAAAGACAGGAAACCTTGGACATGAAAATGGAAAGAAGGCCCTCAGTTAGTTTGCCTTTCCTACAGCGTAAGTGTCAGGAAACTTCAACACAACTGGTCAAACTGCAGATGCCTACAGAAATGATGTGTGTTTCCTTAAAACAGGACATCTCAAACGAGAACATCACAATGAATCAATAAATTATGCCTATTTGGGGCCAGAATGTTTGTAACTTTGAGTTCAGCCTATCAGCGTTTCTCTTATCCCTAAATCTGTGTGTGTGTGTGTGTGTGTGTGTGTGTGTGTGTGTGTGTGTATAGTATATGCCTGTAGCCAAACTTTGGCTACTCTGTGGATTCTTTCTTCTGACTTTTCAACTCCCTAACACTAGATAGGAGAGAAAAAAAGAGAGGAATGGGGGTGTCATTATTCTTAGACTGCTTTCTGCTGAAGTAGTAGGGGTTGAGTTCCTTGTGGCAAGTTTGAACTTCACCATCAGGAGATCTAATTTCTTCTTGCTGCTTCTGCTTTGTACATGACAATACTTAATAAGCCACAGCCAACAGCAACCAACCACCAATCACCAACCCACGACAGCAACCAACCACCAATCACCAACCCACGACTCTATGGAACCTAGCATTTATACCTCTGCAGAGTCCCCAGAACGACAAACATTACACAAACACAGAAACTTATCTGTAGCTCGCAAAATCACACCCCCTGCTAGAGCATGAGGCAAATCATAGCTGCTGTGGACAATCTGAAGTAGCCCATATCCCACACCTGGGATTAAAATGAGACCCTCTTCTTATTTCTGTATTTTTAAGGTAACCAAAATTCTCCCTACATATGCTCATATGGGTGAGAGCACTCATAGTCAGAAGACATTGAGTGTCCCATTCTGTCACTCTCTTCCTCATTCCTTTGAGACAGGGTCTCTCTTGGAACCTGGAGGTAGCTGACAACCAGCAAACTTGAGAGATCCTCTTATCTCTGGCCTATCACAACACTGGGGGAAACAGGAATGTGTTGTGTGGTTACCCTGAACTTATTTTTTTTTTAACGCTTCTTGGGGATTTGAACTCAGGTCCTCATGCTTGGACAGCAAGCACTCTTGCCTATTGAGCCTTCTTCCTAGCCCTTTATTCTTAAATCTTAAACAGTACATTTCACCCCATAAAACGTTACAATTTTATTCACAAAAGGAAATTCTTTGTGTGTGTGTGTGTGTGTGTGTGTATGTGTGGTGTGCACATAGGTTCACATATGAGGGTGACTTGTGGCAGTCAGAGGACAACCTTGGCTGTTTCTCAGGTGTCATTCACCTTTTATTGTGAGACAAGGTCTCTCATAGGCTTGGAATTTGCCAAGTAGGTTAGCCTAGCTGGCTGTTGAGCCCCGGAGATCTGTATGTCCCTGGGTCCCTAGTGCTGGGATCATAAGTGTGGGTCAACCACTTTTTATTTCCTTTTTTTCCTGTGGGTTCTGTGGAATCAGACTCTGTTCTCATGCTTACATGGAGAACACTTTATGACTGGGCTATCTCCCAGACCACATTAGGAAAGTCTCCAAAGTAAGAAAAATAAATATTCCAGCTAAAACAGACTTTACATCTCACTTAAATTTTAAGATTTGCTTAATGTTTACACTCAGTCTTAGCCAGAAGTCTGAGAAAGGCTCATTTGGCTTAACCTTTAACTCTTGTTGTAGATTACATCCTTGGAGGAGTGTAGACAGCTCTCTAAGGGTAAAGATGCCAAAGCAGTTCTCTCTCAGGCGGTCCACCCCTGGGCCTTGGGACTGTGTCTATCCCTTTCCTGTATTCTGTCTAAATACTTAATCACCAATGGTGCCTTGTTCTAACTTGTCCTGAAATCCTTTTCTGTGGCAGAGTCAGGAATCCCACTTTACTGGAGTAGAGACTGTTGGCTCTGTTGCCCTGTGCATCCCCACTGCTGCAAATACTACTGGATGTTTAGGAACGAAGTCAGTTGTAAGGATGTCAAAGGTGCAGATTCTAATGGTAGCTGACTTCAGCTTGCCTATGAGGTCCTCTAGTTTGCCTGCTCGGACTGGGGTGCGATTCTTAGCAGGAAGCAATGGGCCAGCGTTCCCTCCTCACACCAGTGACCATCCCACAGTCTCCCTGCTTGAGTTCTCTTTCTCTCCCCTTTCACTATATACATGTACCTACCCTGAGTCATAGATTCCCTGTGGACTCTTGCTGCATTTTGTTCCTTGTTACCACAGTTATTTTGCAAGAACAGATGTTAAATGGGACCCTAAAATTATTGTTCCCAAGAAAAGTTAAAAAATGGAAGTTATGTATCTAGCCAAATTTGATTGAATTTGGCAACTTTCCAATGAGCTGAATAAAACATAGAAGAGTTATAGTCTCTGAGATGCTCAGAGCAGAAGGTCTCATATATTGTCCTGAAAAGACGTGGACATAGATGACAGTAACTTAGGACCAGGCTGCTCTGGCACAGAACCCAGATGTACCTAATTCCATCCTAAAACTGTGTTCCCAAGGAAACTGAAGGCAGATACCCCTCTGTGGCCACATTGCCACAACAGGCAGATCAAGGATTGTAGCCCAGGTTCCCTACGATCTAAACTCTTGGCCTAGAACTTTTCCCTGGAGCCATCTCTAAGTTAGAGGAACATGAATTTGTACAGGTATAGGGTGAATGTCTACATTCGTCTGAGGTATTTCATTACTTTAAAACTTCATTTAAAGTTTGCATTTTATTTATAACTTCAGCCTTACTTTCTGTGATTTAAAATAGTTGTATACCAAGTTAACATATCCCTACAAGGCTTTGGTAAAGCTCTTAAGGTTATCCTGGTTTCTCATATCTTCTGGCTCACTGACATGGATCCTGGTCCCAGAAGCTTCCAGATCTCCTCCTGTGACTTCCAGTAAGATGAAGGCATGTCATATTCCTGTTTACACTGGTTTAATCTTTCATGCTTTGATAGGGAGTGGTTAAAAAGATGGACATGAATAAGCTCAGACCCCTGCAGGTTTGCAGACCCCACCTCAGTGTTTGAGGGGAAGGATTGGAGAACATTGCTAGTTTTCATCATGAGGTAGAGATCTCAGGCACAGTGTTAGTCAGGCCTGGCTAACTGTGGAACCATTCATCCCCAACCAGAGTGCCATGATGTGAATGTAGTTCTTATGTAAGACCGTGGGGGCAGGGCATGTTCTATATATTAGTCAGGACCCTGGCTTTTTCAATCAGCGGTCCCATTATACTTTAGGGGATCAAACCCTTTTCTTCTCCATTCTTTAAATCTGACTGGCAAAGATAGAAGAGGGAGCAAGGAACTACAATGCATGCCTTGGAATGACATGAATCACTTTTACCTACATTCCATTAACCAAACCATAGTCATTTGTAAGAACTCATTGCAAAGGAGGCTGGGAAATGTAGTTCGGCCATGCCTCTAGGAAGAAGGCACTTGAAAGGTGTTCTAGGGACCTTGTTGGATTTGCTGTTATTATTCACATTTTTTTTTTTTAATCCTTGTTGTTAGTTATTATACTAATCACAATCAGAGAGGTACATGGAAGAGATAAACATTTCACCGAAGCTCCTCGGATTCTTCATTCTTATCTGCTGGTTGTATTACGCCCCAGCCCCATCACCAGAAATATTCGACAGGTGCTTCCTTCATAGTGTCTACCTCTTTCCCTTTGAACATTGCGGGACTCCCTCCTTAGCACATAGTGTGTGTCCCGTTAGAGCTAGGATCCTACATGATTATAAATGTGTTACTTAAGGTCAAATTATTTCTATGTATTTATTTATGTAATTGTGTATTTCCTTAAAAGCCACAAAGACAGTGACTTGGAATTTAACCCAGCTGGGCATGAATTTGTGTCTGTTTGAACTAGGAGGATGGACCCAACGAATTTCACTTGTTTACGTGGGAGACTGAGCGCCAGCAGGATGTGGAGCGCCTGGCCAGCTGTACCGTCTGCTATGGTAAGAGCTAGGACAGTGCTTCTAATCTGACCGAGGATTTCAGACTGCGTGAATAAACTGCCAGCCATAGGCTAGACTCACCCTTCAGACACTCATTTCCTTGGCATGCACAGTGTGTTAGACTCTGAGAATTCTTACTAAGTGCAGATTTTCAGTTTTTCTTAGGAAGTCAGCATTATCCTGAGAGGCACAAACATTATATTCCTGAGTGACCACAGGCCAGAGGATGCATGACTCCTGATGAGTCAGGTGACTGCTGTGCCCCATAGTCCCTCCTTGTCCCCTTTGGCATACTCTGATACATTCTGTTCAATTCTTCAGAGTTCCCATATGTGTCTGAGCATGAGAGTCATCCTTTAGTGTCACTTTGAGTGATGGGCTGTCACTGAACTAAGAGTCATGGGTCCTGGGTCCTAGATAATGGGTCTACTTCTGGTTAGCAGTGAAATCTGTCCTCTTTAGCTCTCCCAATCCCACCACTCTATCCCACTCTGCTCACTAGCCTGTGCCAAAGGGCAATCTCTGCAGAAGCTCATGCATGCCTGCCTGGGAGGCATTCTCATGCATGCCCACTGAAATGAACCACCCATACTCATGGAGAACCCATGCCAGATGGTTGAAATCCCAAGAGGATGTAGTCAGACACCAGCAGGAGAGAGAAGGCAGATTCAGGAATGGCCATGTCTGGGCCATGCTGTGGCTGAGAAGCTCCATTCACACATACCATCTCATGGGGCACATGCTCTCTCCTTGAGCCCTAGTTCCTCTTCTGTAGAGGCCTAACCTCATGGGTGTTCCTTGAGATCCTACTGTGTGTTAGGCTTTGTTCTGAGTACTACATATATGAACTTAATTTCTTTAAAAAATTTTAAGCACCAAAACTAACTGCATTTTTATTATTTTTAAATTGTGTGTATGTATGTCCTAGAGGTCAGTGGTGTCAAGTTTTCCTGGAGCTAGAGTTACAGGTGTTTGTGAGCCACTGTGTATGGGTACTAGGCATAGGACTCAGGCGTGAGAGTGGTATAGGCTCCTAACCACTGAGCCATTTCTTCAGCCCCCAGAAGCAACTTCACAAGATAGGTGCTGTTATCTTCATGGTATCTGACACATGGAGGTGGGAAGAGACAAGTTCATTTACTCAAGGTCATGTGCTGAATAAGAGATGAACCTGGGTGGGACCAGGAAACCAGGTTCATTTTAGATCCCACACCGAAGTGAGTGTTGCCTGGCCCCTTTCTCTGGGAAGATAAAACCATAGGCTGGCTTTCCCAAGTGGCACCATTGTTAAACCACTGTGTGCATCTATTAACATCCAGCTTGGGTTTATTTGCAGAGCATGGGTGAGGAGGGGTTACTTCCAGGTGCCTGAGTGACTCCAAAGTTGTCACACCATTGAAATGTCTCATTATAAAGTGTCATCAGGGACATACACCTTGGGGCTTTGCGCTTAGTGGATTCAGTGTTCAAGGACCTGGAGGTGGCTGTGCAGCCTGGCTCATCCTGGCATGGGGCACACACACAGATGGAGCCGCTGCTCCTTCAGTTGGCCTTCACCTTCTTTATACAAAAGCACTCCCAGAGACTAGGAGGCCACACGTGGTTAAGACAGAATCTCATAGAGCTGGCTGGGAGGAGCAGGAAGGTGTGGCTGGGATCTCATAGGAGGATCTGTGAGGGGATGTCAGTAGTCAACAGGTCCAGCCCGAGGGTCTCTTGCAAGCAGCCACAAGCACTCTGATGAAGATACTGTTGCACTCAGGACATTGGGCTTTACAAAGGTGAGGTCACGTGTGTCTCGTGGATTGCGTGGGTCACGTGGCTTTCTCTCCTTGTGCTATGCTTATTCACTTAGCAAAACATCCTCTTGATTTACTCACAAATGACGGAACATCTTATTTTTTGAAAGCTTAATATCCCATCATGTCTATACAATACACTTGTTAGTCAACTCATCATGTGCTTAAAAAAAAAATCAGTGTATTAACAAGCTCTAGTTGATGGTCTGGTTACTACACAGTAACGATGACTACATACAATACTGACCTTCCACCCCAACTATAATATGTGATTCTTTGCCTTGATGCATCATGGGAGGAAATGTAAGTGTTCATTTAGATAGAAGTTGTGATGTCACTCCCTCCCCCCTGCATCCTCTGTAGATCCCTTGGAGGACTGTGGCTCCAAGTTAAGAACACCAGCCTAACACCGGTTCTTAATCAAAGGGTTTAATCTCATGGGTGGGTTCCTAAAATGTCAGCAGAAAGCCCGAGTGTACTTCCATGTCAAAGCTCCATGCTCGGTCTCAACTTTACCAAACCAGAATCCACTTTATAAAAAAGGGGATGAGAGAGAAAGGGAGAAAGATTCCATATGCCTGTAAGGCCCAACCAGCCTGAGAACTCGGATCTCCTGAACAGGCTGCCATTTTATAAGCCACCAGCAGTTGCTTTTACAAAAATAAAAACATAAAATGTCAGTCTTCTCTGGTCACTAGGCTCACTCTTAGCTCTAGCGATCAATATGTGCTTTCTCAAACGGAAGGGTTGGTCTCCTGAGTGGGTTCCTACAACCCTGGCAGAATGCCTGAGTGTATGCACGTCCATGTAAACTTACTTACTCACTTAAACAGTTCATCTCTAGTTCTTTTTTATGGAGCGGAAACAATACCAATAAACCAGAGATTAGGAATCCAGAAGACCTAGCAAGCGTGCCCAGCCTGGCCCGGCAGGTACCATGTATCCCAGGATAGCTACAGATGTGACCTGACACACTTGAAGACCCCAATATGCTTTTGCAATAGCAATTACCTTGACACCTCTGCATTATTGGAGAACATTAGATGTGCAGTCAGCTTCAACTCTGTCTTCTGAAAAATGGACACCTGTTTTTGAACCAACTGTCAGATCTCCGTCTCAACTCATTTCTTCCAAGGCAGCACTTAGGACAGGTTCCACCATGAGGCTGGCAGTGCTTTTTGCATGGAAAGAAAAGTTGCCTGGCTTAACTCTGGCTCTCGCCCCTGTATTTCCTTGCTAGACAAGTGCCAACCAGCTCTAGGATGCCAGCTGGGTGCTCCCAGGCCTCAGGAGTTGGACATGGACTTGGTATTCCTGGTGGACAGCTCCCAGGGTGTCAGCAGGGACATCTACCTTGGGGCTTTGCGGCTAGTGAATTCAGTGCTCAAGGACCTGGAGGTGGCTGCACAGCCTAACACATACTGGCATGGGGTGCGCGCAGCTCTGTTGACATACACAACCCCAGGCTTTTGGCCTGGTGTGGATCAAGCCCCTGTGCTTGAGTACTTCCACCTGACCTCCTACAGCCACTGGACACAGATGCAAAGGAAGATTCAGGAGGCTGCGAGCGGCCTGCTACAGGGAGTCCCCGCCCTGGGCCATGCCCTGGAGTGGACGCTGGAACATGTGCTTCTGGCAACCATACTGCCTCAGAGGTCACGGGTCCTTTTTGCCATCGTGGCCAGTGAGACGAGCATCTGGGACAGAGAGAAGCTAAGGGCTCTCTCCCAGGAGGCCAAGTGCAAGGGCATCACAATGTTCGTGCTAGCCGTGGGCCCAGGAGTGGGAGCCCAGGAGCTGGCTGAGTTGGCCAGAGTTGCCAGTGAACCCTCAGAGCAGCACCTGTTACGCCTGGAGGATGTCTCAGAGGCAGAGGTAGCCTATGCCAACAGATTCACGGAGGCCTTCCTGAACCTTCTAAAAAGTGAGTGGCAAAGGGGGTACGTATGGATGTGGGTGGGGGGTGTAGGCAGGTGGGGTAGGTAGGGACTGGGTTATCCTAGGTGGTGTTAGCCGCAGAAACTTACAGATGTTGGCTTTTAAAAACACCTTATTTTTTTCAATGTTATTTTATTTGATAGTCGAAAGCTTTTATATTCATTGGTGATTTCATACAGGAAAATAATATCTTTAGATCATATCACTTCCTGCTTCAACTCTTCTTGAGCCTTCTCCCACATCCTCCCAACTTCAACATTACCTCCTCCTCCCCTTCCTCCTCCGCCTCTTTCTCCCCCTCCCGCTACCCTTTTCCACTGTGTTCATTTAGTGCGGTCAATTGGCCATGGGTTCGGGGCCGTTTGCTTTAGGAACAAGGACAACCTACCATGGGGCACACCATAGAAGAAAACCGACTGTCCCTCCCTCCTCAGCCGTCACCTCT
The DNA here is from genome assembly GCA_019843965.1 of Rhynchomys soricoides. NCBI lineage: Eukaryota > Metazoa > Chordata > Mammalia > Rodentia > Muridae > Rhynchomys > Rhynchomys soricoides. The sequence goes on along the minus strand of JADRCH010000097.1, from coordinate 9,783,231 downwards.
GTATGGCTGTATGTTAAGATACAGTTTCCAGAAATCTGCTCCTAGTCCCTCATGCTCTTCCCACCTGGTGGCTTGGAGGCCCCGGGCTTCTTCCGAGCAGCTTCTCAATATTTTCAGTTATCAAAATGAGACTTTCAGGATGTCTGTTCCCTGATCTTGAAGCCAGATGTTCATGGAGGGACTCAGCGCCCATGCGTGGGCGGTGGCGCCACGCCTACTGCTCCTTTCCGGCAGTAGGTGGCCATGCTTCTCAGATTTTAACTCACTCACCCGTCCTCTGGGCATCCTTGTCAGGTCTGGATCTAGTTCTCAGGTCTGGGCTGGGGTCCGAAGGTCTCAATTTCTCGATAGCTTCCGAATGACGCTGTTGGCCCACGGACCGAGGACTTTGGGTTTTTTAGAGACAAGAGTCTTTCTTCACAGTCCAAAATGCCCTTGAACTGGCTGTAATCCTCCTGCCTCACCCTCCCAAATACTGGGATTGCAGACATGTGCCAGCGTCTCAGATTCATGGAGCACATTTTAAGTAACAAGGGTAGAGAACTTTATTTTTCTTCTGTTTTCGTATTAAGTCAGCATTCAGGGCAGTGGTCTAATTATGGCATTTTTATACATAATTGCCATTACACTTTGTTCTCACTAACCCCCCTCTCCTGCTGCCCCTCTTGAGGAGCTGCAGCTCCCTCCGGCTGGTTCCTTTCCTTCCCTGACAGCCCCTCTGCCTCCATCCACACATATATCCCAGCATCCTCTTCTGCCTCCTCTCTTTCGAGCTCTTCCTCCCTCTTACGATCCTCTTTCTAGTTTCATGATGTACGCACGTGTGCACGCACACACACTCCCTCACTCACTATTTGAGACCTAAGCACTGCACACTAGAGGGAGCAGGCAGTGTTTTGTCTTATTGTTTTAAAGGACAGGTTGAATTGGCAGCATGATGTCAGAAGTCCTCAGAGACTTTCCAGAAAGCAAGGGTGACAGGTTAAGAGCTTAATCCCAGCACTTGGGAGGCAGAGGCAGGCAGATTTCTGAGTTTGAGGCCAGCCTGGACTACAGAGTAAGTTCCAGGATAGCCAGGGCTACACAGAGAAACCTTGTCTTGAAAAAACAAAAACAAACAAACAAAAAGAGCTTGGGGTCATTTGAAATGTAAATAAAGTATGAAAAAAAAAAGAGCTTAGGGTCTTCATCTTCAGGCTGGGTAGATTAAGTCAGTGGTGAAGATTAAAGAGTGGGTGCTGTGGGCTGGAGAGATGGCTCAGCAGTTTAGAGTGCCAGCTGCTCTTCCGAAGGTTGTGAGTTCAAATCCCAGCAACCACATGATGGCTCACAACCATCCGTGATGAGATCTGCTGCCCTCTTCTGGGGTGTCTGAAGACAGCTACAGTGTATTTACATAAAATAAATAAATAAATCTTTAAAAAAAAAAAAAAAGAGTGGGTGCTGTATCAGTGCATCCAGGCTGGAATTCTCCCCTACATCCCTGCCCCAGCAGAACCTAATTCATGAGCAACCAGGACCAAAGTGTACCCCCAGCATAATAGTGGCAACTTAGTGTGTGTGAGGGTATTATTCTGGCCAACTCCAGGTGTTTATATTGCAGTGAGCAATTAAAAATAAAACATGCTCAGGTTATGCTGTGAGGTCTGGGTGATGCCTCCTTCCTCTCTGTGGGTCTCGAGGTGAAGGGATACTTACATCTTAGAAGCACTGGCATGGCATCTGTACCTTCCCATTCGACAGATGCTTCATCAGAGAGTTAATTCTAGTCCTAGCTTTGTTACTCAGGAGCTGTGTGACAGGAGAAGCCACAGGCTTTCTTTCCCTGAGCCTTAAATTCCTGGTCTTTGCAGCGAGTAATGGAGGTGGCTTATAGCTCAGCGATTTCTTTGAGGGAGAAACAAGCTGAAAACCAATCACTTCTCTCATCTGTTTAATTCGATTTTACTTTATTTTTGAGGTTTTATTAGGTTTGCTCTTTATATTTTGTTGTAATCTTTTATGTTGGGATATTATTTATCTAACAGAATGTGCTTTATGTTTTTGTTTTGCTTTTTGATTCAATTTTTATTGTTTTATTTGCATTTATTCTTACACTTGTTTTATGCTTTGTTCAAGTGCCTTTTATGAGTCTTTGATTTTACATCAAGGACTTTTTTATGTTTTTCTTACTGTTCAATTTGCCTTTGTTTGCATTTATTTTGTTTTATTTTAGATTTTGCTTTAATTTTATGACCTTTGAATTTGATGCAGTATTTTTGGTGGTGATTTTAGTGATATCTCATTCTATTTTGTACTGTTTTTATAATTTTTTTTAACACACACACAAGAGGAGGGTCGTTCACTGGAGCATGGTTGACTACCAGTGGCCATGCCCTTAAAGAAAACTGGTTTTGTCTCCATCGGTATCTCCTCAGATAGGCATGTGGCTATGGAGCCTCTTTCCCCACCGTGCTAGAATGTTGACTGGCTTATCTTGTGCAGGTTTCTGGCCAGCAACCACACCTGCTGTGAGTTCGTGAGTGTTGCAGGACTACCCTGTGAAGGAGACACTGCTTTGCTGTGCTGATCCCCACCCCTGGCTTCCATGATCTTTGCATCTCTTCTTTCCTGAAGGTCCCTGAGCATTGCAGGGCTCCCAGTGGTGGTGATTAGATGTCCCCTTTGTGCTGGGCACACCTTGGACACTGTTCTCATTTTGATTATTTTTACATTCTTTATGATTTTATGTTTGATTTGATTTTTAAAAAGATGTTTTACTTTCAGGTGGAATAAACCAATATCCACCCCCAGAGCTCATTAAGGAATGTAGAGGCCCAAACCGTGGGGATACCTTGCTGCAATTCTTCACTTCTGCCAAGAGGTGAGCTCGGGATGGGGTTGACCCAGGACAGGGATGCTCTCTCCCTACGTGAAATCCCAGTCTTTAACTTGACTCAGACCATTTGACAACTCGGATGATGCTTAGTATTTCTTTTGTAATTTTTAATGTTAAGAAAGGATCTCAGTATGTAGCTCGGGCAGCTTTGACCATATGATTCTCATGCTTCCTGAGTGCTGGGATTACTGGTGTGGTACCATGCCCAGATCTCTCTTCTAACTATTTGGTAGCATGCTGGGATAGTTTCAAGGAAGGGTTTCTCTGTGTAGCCCTGGCTGTCCTGGGACTCCCTCTGTAGACCAGGCTGGCCTTGAGCTCACAGAGATCTGCCAGCTTCTGCCTCCAGAGTGCTGGGACTAATGGCATGCACTACCACTGCCCAGGTCTGATGTTCTTTAATGTTAGAAGCAAGAATGGGCCTGGAGAGATGGCTGGCCTTTAGGAGCCTTGCTGTGCTTGTTCTCAGCATCTACATGCAGCTCTCAAATGGCTGCGACTGAAGTTCCAGGGGCTGAAGCACCATCTCTGGCCTCCATGGGCACCAGGCATGCACATGGTATACACAAATACATGCAAGGCAGACACTTACCTACATAAAATAAGGATAACAAAAAGTAATATAGGACCAATATGAAAAAATTCAAAGAGCACAAAATGGAAACTCCCATCTCACCATAGCAACTGTCCTCCAACCTCAAGTTTCAGAGGAAGAGCTGATGATGCTAAGGGCCCAGCGCTGCCCCTGGTCCAGCCAGAGAGGTGGGGATCCTCAGCCTAGAGCCAGCAGCAGTATCCACTCAGGGCAGAGCCACTCAGTTTGGTCAGATGACAAGGCGTGTGGGAGTCTTTGGTGATGCCGGAGACTGAGCTTCGGCAGGTGTCCCACCACTGAGCTACATCCCTGGCCATACAGTGTGACAAGGATTGCTTTCCTATAGGTTGACCAAGCGCCAGTTTGGCGCATCTGCCTTTGCGAATGACTCAGAAGCACTCACGTCACTGGGGGCCTTTCCAGAGAAGAGGAAAAGCAGGGTGGTGTCTGTAACTCGGCAGGAAGCACTGGGAAGTCATGAAAAGGGCAGGGCAGACACTGAAGAGATTGATCAAAAAAGGCCAGCAAAAAGAAGACGTTTGGGCGCCATCCATGGTGAGATGCCAAACTATGGCTTCCTTGTTCTCTAAGTTGGATTCGCTTGTGAAAATCTTTATCTTTTTTTTAATTCTGTGTACCTTGTCAACATGCACTCTTTAGCACATCTTATTTACAAATTTATTCACTAAGCTGTGGAAAGTACTTTAAGACATTAAAGAGGCTGAGTTTCCCTTTCCTAGAATCTATTTCAGGCCATATTATGTCACCATCTCTCCAGGAAGTGGTGCCAGATCACAAAGACCAGCTACCAACCCATCGGCCAAATGATTGTCTCCTCCAGATGTGGTGAATTTCCTCTTGGCCTTGACCTGACCTCCCTGGTAGACTTCTTGGTTTATGAATGTTCACTGTGGTGCAGCCTCACCAAAATGTTTATTTATTTATTATGTATACAGTGTTCTGCCTGCGTGTATGCCTGCAGGTCAGAAGAAGGCACCAGATCTCATTATAGACGGTGAGCCACCATGTAGTTGCTGGGAATTGAGCTCAGGACCTCTGGAAGAGCAGTCAGTGCTCTTAACCTATGAGCTATCTCTTATTTAAGGAGCATTTTTAAACAGTTGTGGGTTGGTTTTAGATCTCAACATGTAGAAGTGTTGTGTCTTATCTGTGATCAATGGATTAAGCTGAACAGCAAACACATTAGTTCAATGGGGGAACTTGTCCGTAATGCTTTCTGAAGAGTTGTTTATTTTTATTTCCTGTTTGTGTGAGAGTGCCTGCATGTATGTGTGCATGTACTACAAGTGCAGTGCCCTTGGAGGCCAGAAAAGGGCATCAGATCCTCAGGAGATGGGGTTAGGGACAACTGTGGCCAACCATGTAGGCGATGGGACTTGAACCCAGGTCCCCTAGAAAAGCAACCAGTGCTCTTAGCTACTGAGCCATTTCTCCAGACAACCTTGGCATTTTCAAAAGTCATACAAGAGAGTGGAGTTTCTAATGAGTGGTGGTTGGTGCTGGTCCTATTTAGATATGTCGTATGCTCCAAGATGGCTCACACACTTAGGACTGCTGGCTAGGTGGCCACAGGAACGATGCAGTTTCTCTGTGGCTCACTGCTCTAAACTAGATGAGTGCTTTTTTCTTAGGGTTGTTTTGAGGACAACATTTGATGTCCTGTGCGCTGCTGAGCTCACAGCACTCTTAGCTGTTAGGATGAGGGTGCCTCGCGTAGTTAGTTACCTGTTAGATCCCAAAGCAACTCACATCCAGGAGAAACAGCAGAACTAGGCAACCCAGGAGTAGGTGCTCACAGCAGTGACTTCCCTCCACAGGTTGAAATGAGCATCAGAAGAGCTCACAGGCAGATTGTTTTCAGTACAGAGTATCTTCATCTAACCTTACTGAGGTGACGGTTTTAGTCCTGGATATACATTGGAATCACCTGTGAATCTTTTCTTATTAACTAAGTCTGGTCCTTGACAATTTTATACACGTGTATCATGCATCCTGTTTACTCTCGACCCCTACCCTCTGTCATTTCTCTTCTATCCTCATCAACTGCTCTCTCTGTCCCACAAAGCCCTTTCACATTCTGTCATCCACCAAGTTTAACCAGGGCCATTGGTGTGAATTATGGGTTTGGAGCTATCCATTTGAACCTGGTGGGCTGAACTGTGGGTGTGCAACTGAAGACGAGGACTCTTCAGCATGGAGGGGCAGGACCTCCTGAGCCCCTTCTTTTATGACTGACTGTTGACAGGGCGAATCTTACGTAGGTTCTGTTCAGGCAGCCACAATTCCTAAAATGGCAATCTCAGCCGTCCTCTCTGTCTTCTAGCTCTTACAGTCTCTCCACCCCTTCTTCGGTGATGTTCCCTGAGCCATAGAGGAGGTGATGCAAACATCTTCTTTAGGACTGAGCACTCAATTGCCACTTATCACCTGAGAATCTTGGGACATTCTCCTTCAAGCAGGCCGAGCAGTCTATGGGTGGGGGACTTACAGCTGATTCCCCAGTGAAGTCAACAATGACAACATCTTCTCTGAGGCACCGTTGATCACAACACCAAGGTCAAAAAGATGGAGGATCGCTGGCTGGCCATCTAATCCAGGCCTATCCGTAAACCTGACACCTGCAGGTCCCTGGTATCCCTCAGCCACTCTGCTGCTTGGCTGTGTCTCCCTCTCTCTCCTCCTGCACTCCAAGGCTGTCCTTAGCTCTCATCACAACCTCAAGCCCCTTCCTCCAGTTTTTCATGTCACAGTCACTCCTTTTGCATTTTTCTAAAAGAAATAAAGGTGAACAGTCAAACCTTCAACATCCTTTATCTTGCCCCACCCACCCTATGTTCTCCCATTGAGAAAAAGAGCTGGCTGGTCTCCATCTTGTTCTGAATTGCTGAGAGAGACAAACATGCTCTTTCAGACCCCGTTGTCTTGAGTTTCTTGGGGACTCTGCCACTGATGGCTGTCCCCTTCCTTTTCAGACCCCCTCTTCCCTTGGCTCTGTAGACAGCAGTCTGTGTTGGAGTGGACAACCATTCTTGAGCCAGACCCAGAATGTCAGCCCCTCTCCATCTTCCTATTTCTCCCCCTCTGTCCTCTGATGTCTTTTTTCTTGACTTCTCTTTTGCACAACTTTACTCTGTATCCCTGTGAATATGCAGATCAGGTCGTGCCATCTCTTATAACATGTCCTTCCTGTGTGAGGAACACAGGCTCTTAAGGTTGACCCATGCCCAAAGACTCTGGAGCCTTGGTGGCTGCCATGTTCCTGAATGTCATGTTTACATGAATCAGGGTTGGCCCTTGGGCCCTGCTCCTTGTTTGCAGCCTCTCTGGCCCAGCTCATTCTCGCCTGCCTGTCTCTGTCTACCACATCTGCTCATCCATTACCATTGGGCTCCAGTTTGTCCCTCCTCAGGGCCCTCTCTGTGACCTTATGAAATTTTCATGGCCTCCTTTGGACCCCTCTATTGCAGCTGGATTCTGCCGTGAAGCCTGCACCCTGCTCTTGCACCTGCTTGTGAAGAATTTTAGACAAGTGCTATCTCTTTTCACACAAGCCAGGGTGATCTTGTCATATTTTCAATTTTGGTGTTACCTCCCAAGCACTCCGAGGTTCCCTCCCCCCCACGCTCCCTTCCAAGTAGGGTTGTAAAACATCTATACTGGGCGATAGAACAAGCCCCAAGTTCAGTGAAATTGTAATTTCACTGTAGCTGCTCTTTACACCCACCAGCACTCTCCTTCCCACACACCTTGTTCCCCTTCATGCCTGGATTCTGTGGACTTGAGTAAAATCCTGACCACTGCAGCAGCATCTGCCAAGAAGGAAGGCAAACATTAATATTCCATGGGAAAACAATGTCTAATACAAGCTTAGAGGTTTTCAGTAATTGCTTGAGTAAAAGCTAATAGTTCTCTGATATCATATCATACTAATAAAGAAGGCTCAAGGCTATAAGGGATACTGCACGTTAGGCTTCAGGCAATAGCTGATTAGCTGAAAGTGTTGAGAACTCACCCATAGTTCTGACTAATATGGTAAGCACTGGTTATCACATTGGCTGTTTGAGTTGCCGTTTTTTAAAATTCAGTACAATTAAAGTTTCAGTTTCTTGGCTGGCCCAGACTCACTTCAGATGCTCAGCAGTCTCATGTGGGCAGGGGTGTCGATCAGCATAGATTTCTTCGATTTAGATGTTTGTGTCACTGCAGAAAGTTCAGGAAAGTTTATGATACCATTCCAGATATGTCATCCAGGAAAAGTGGCTTCTTCCTGACCAGGCAAAGTGGGGCTTCTAAAGACGAGGGCCCAAGCTGATGTGACAAGTCCTTGGTTTGTGGGTTCCAAGTAGATTGACTTTGGCAGGTGAGGACTGCTGGTGCTGAACCCAGAGTCTCTAAGTCAGGTCAAGACAGAACAGCTGGCCGTTAACTTCTCAAGTTGACTCCCACAGGCTTTGGTAGTGTGTTCTTTTTCCTGAGACCCCAACCCCAGAAGAGAACCACACAGTGATACATCCACGTGTGCTGCCCCAGGCTCAGTACAATCCTAGTAGCAGTTCCTTTAGGATCAAGTGTGTTCCCATCCCCATGGGTGCTGTGTAGCTCCCAGAAAGCCAGCAGGTGTTGATTGTACTACTGAGTGGCTGGTTCGCAGCTCCTGGCAACAGGAGCATTGTACATTGTGCCACCTCCTCTCTGTGTGATGTCTTCGCTACTTAGGGTCCTCTGAAGTCTCAGAGGGAACTACTGAGGGAATCCCAGCCAGCATCTGTGCTTCCGGGTTGGCCCAGGAAAAGCATGCATATGATAGAAGTGTCTCCAAAGACATGTGGTGGGAGTGAGATCACACCTGACTGAAAACCCGGGAGGTCCCAACTCTTGCTCTGCTATGATACTATGATCTGTTGTTTCCCAATGTCGTTTCTTTTAAATCTCTCAAGGCATACCATTTTGTGTGTGTGTGTGTGTGTGTGTGTGTGTGTGTGTGTGTGTGTGTCTACCTTAAGTTTTTGAGTTTAAAAGTCAGGATGCTACAAATGATAAATAAGCTGGATTTGTGTATGTTATCAGGAGGTTGGTTAAATTTGGGTTTGAGCAAAGGAACAAGGTGTTTTATAAAGAGAAAAGGAGCAATTGAGGGATCTCAGTATCATAAAACTCCATCCATTCACTCATGTATATGTTGTATATAATGTATCTTTATTCCACATATACCTAAAATGATAATTCCATCTATATGCACATTGTATATGTTGTAACATGTGACTTATTGTACCACCCTTGTGATATTAGGCTTAAAAATATTGTCTTTCTGGTTGAGGAAGTCAAGGCTCAGACAGGATTATTATCTTACCCATGGTCGCATAGCCAGTTGGTGGTGAGGCAGGGATTTCAGTGTTTGAGACAATCAGACCCATTGTTCCTGAGCCCAGCTCTCTCTCCTCTGTTTGTCTGCAGGTCCTTGTTCCATGGATCCTGAGGAAGGCAAGTGTCTGAATTTCGTCCTGAAGTAGTACTACAACCAGGAAGAGCCAGCTCCTCTGCTTTGGGAACTGTTGGGGCAAGGCCAACCAGTTTGAAACCAGAGAAGAATGTGAGATGTGGCGTAGGCTGAGACTTGTAACTGATACCTTTCCTTTAACAGTTAGACAATGAGACTGGCATTGCCCTTGCTGAGGCAGGCTGACAAAGCCCACTCTATAGCCCTGGATATTCTAACTCCCCCCACTGTTTCCTGCCTGTGAAGGCTTAGGCTAGACCATTTGTAACTGAGAAAGATTAAATTCTATTTTTCCCTCATTTTTAAAATTAGCTCTTGGAGAACTTTGTACAGTTTCTTGGTCATATTCATCCATATTGCAGCTCCTTCAAGATCCACTCCCTCTTTCCTGCCAATCCAACTTTGTACCATCTTTTAAAAAACCCTTCAAGTCCAGTTTATGCTGCCCATGTGTGGCTTTCCACTGAAGCATGGCTGACATGCCAGGAACTACACTGTAATGAAAACTGACTCTGCTTCTCTCAGATGCTATCTTTGGCCAGTACTCCCCAGCTGGGATGTAACTGAGTGCCTACCTTCCCTCTCTATGCTGGGATGCTATTTGGTTTGATCTTGCATATTCTTTAGGATTCCAATGTTTATTCTCAAATATTTGAGTTTTTTTAAGAAGTTAAATGTATCTGGGCAGTAGTGGCACACGCCTTTAATCCCAGCACTTGGGAGGCAGAGGCAGGCGGATTTCTGAGTTCGAGGCCAGCCTGGTCTACAGAGTGAGTTCCAGGACAGCCAGGGCTACATAGAGAAACCCTGTCTCAGGAGAAAAAAAAAAAGAATAAAAAGAAAAGAAGTTAAATGTGTTGTGATTTAACACACACACAGAGACACATACATAGAGACACAGACAGACAGACAGATACACATATGCATACAGTCAACACACCCACACACCTTAAGAGAAGCTGGAATAATCTAGATAGATGCACAGTCAAACACACATATAGACAAGATGGTCTAACACATACAGATATACAACAGACAGAGACACAGATGGACAGAGACAGACAGACAGACAGACACAGAGCTTTTTTCCCCTGGCCTCTGAACTCATCCCTAGCTTCTATCAAGCACTGGGGAGGGGAACTCTGGGAAACTGAGGGAGTCTGGCTTGGGTTCTTTGTGACATCATTATCCATCTTGGGTTTCCCTACAGAAACATCACAGATTGGGTACCCTATGGAACCGAAGTCTACTTCTCAAAGCTCTGCCTAGCTATCCAAGCTCACTGGGCCAGCCTGCTTAGTTTCCTTGGTGAGGGATTTCTTTTGGCTGGCAGATGGACACTTTCTTGTGTCCTCACATGGCCTCATTGGGCCTTTCCTTCCACATGCTCATGGAGTGAGGGACTGAATGAGGCGGCAGAGAGACCCGCTGGCATCTTCTAAGCACAGCATAGTTTATTAGGCCCCACCCTTCTGTATATTCAATTAATAGGCTCCCTATGCAAATGCAGTCAGATCTGAGATTACCATTGTCATATGAATTTGGGGAGAATAAACCTACCAGACCACAAACAGCTGATGGTTTCATGACTTCCATCCATCCACCCCAGGACACAGTGGACTTTGTCCTCTGGCAAGTTCCTGACACAGAAACTTTTGTTTTAAATTTTAATTGCTTTAAAGACTTATGTTGCCTGCATATATGTCTGTGCACAGTGGGCATGCCTGGTACCCATAGAGGTCAGAAGAAGGCATTAGATCCCCTGGAACTGGAGTTGCAGACAGCTGTGAGCTGACATCTGGATTCAGGGCTTCAAACCTGGCTCTTCTGAGGGCAGAATTGCCCAAGTCATCTCTCCAGCCCCAGAAATGGGGGGTTTTGGATTCATTTTTGTTCCCCCACAGTCTGGTGACACTGATAACATTTAGGAGGAAACGGGAATCATTTTTTTTTTTTTAAAAAAAAAAAACAAAAACCTTAAATTTTGATTGTATATTTTCTACGTGTGTGGGTGTTTTGCTTGCTCATATGTCTGTGCATCATGTGTGGCCGGTGCTTGCAGGGACCAGAAGAGAACATCAGGTTCCCTGTGACTGGAGTTACAGGTGGTTGGGAAGTGTCACGTGGGTGCTGGGAATTGAAGTTCTCTGGAAGAGCAGCCAGTGCTTTTAACTACTAACCCATCTCTCCAGCCCTGGGAACCAGCTCTGCAGAGTGGTCAAAGAAACAAAATTATATTCTATTTTAACAGTAATATTACTTTTGTCTTATCACAGAGGGATGACTATGTATGTACTGCAATAAATCTGCCCAGCACAAAAGACACATAAGACTTCATGACGGTGGACCTATTATCTTTTCTCCCAAACATTTGTGCATAACCTAGGTTTACCTAACACCTGGAGGCCCTATCTTTCTCTGTTTTCTGCCATTGCATGCTGTGTGTTTCTGATTTGGGATCCAGTGTTTTTAATGAAGGAAATGAAACAGCAGCTGTTCCAGCTCATTAGCAGAACTGCTGACTGTGCCGGTGTCGCTGCCTCTCTTTTAGATACAGTCCCAGCTGCCCGAGCAGAGAAGGGTGTGTCTCTCTGTCCAGAGGGCAGTATTTGAGTCATGATACATTTATACTTCTGACTCCTGCTCTGCCCTTCTTGAGTCCAGGAACTGAGGACATGAAGGCAAAGATTCTCAAGCAGTGTTGGTTCCCTTCCTCGGAACAATTGAGATCTAGCTGCAATTCTCCTTGTGTTTCCTAGGTGGCAGTACAGCGCTTCCACTTGCCTTCTCACCTGCCTCCAAAGATGGCAGAGACTCAGCGACAGTTATCCCACTCAGTATACACGATTTGAACACACAGGCCTTCTGCATTATCTTGCCTAGTTCCTCATTCCCACCACCCACCCCTCAGATGCTACTGAATGTCTTTATTTCTAGGTGGAGGAAACCATCTCAGGAAGGGAACTGGTTTGACCTAAACACAAGATAAAATCGGCTTTGAATCCCTTATATGGGCAGGCTAGGGTTCTTGTTGCATTATTCTGATTGTTCCTACTATCACCCATGAGAGGGTTCTTAGAGTCGCGAAGCAGGGAGGATGATGGGCATGGCTTTTGTACCTTGCCCATGTAGTCCTGGCTCTGCAGGGAGGCTGGAACATGGATGGAGGTTGAACTGTCATGAAGGTCAATCCCCATAGTGGCTTTCTCCACCCCAAAAGAGCTCTGGAGCAAAAAGGGCTTTTCAGTGTTGCCTAGGGTGGACTCGGATGGCTGGGTTAGTATTCTCCACTTCCACAGCCACTGGATGTGGGCAGCTGGGGAACCATGCCTATGGTCCAGGCACCTCTGCAGCTATGGCAGCCCCAAAGAGGCCCTGCTGAAGGTTTTCTGCCCAGAGCCCCCCAACAGCTCAGGTGATGGGTCCTTCTTGAAGGTGTCTCTGGGAGGTACACCCTGCCTGTCAATCTCTCCACTTGGAATGTTCTTTTTCTTTCCATTTTCAGATCTCCTTATCTTTCCAAATACAACAGGGGATAATCAATGTTTGTACAACAAGCAAAGCCTGAGCCTGTGTCCACCTCTGAGCCTGACCAATAGTACCTCCCACCTTCCCTTCAGCTGAACCAAATAGAACTTTGTAGCTTCCTGGAAATGTCATGCTCCATCCATCGGTCCTCTTGATATTTCTATAGGAAATGTCTTAGTTTCATTTATTTAAAAAGTAAAAACTTAGGGGTTGGGGAGATGGCACAGGAGGTAAAGGGGTTTATACAAGCATGAACATCTGATTTCAAATCCCACTAAAAAGTTTGGCATGATGGCACATGCCTATAATACCAGCCCTGGGAGATGGAGGCAGGAGCATCCTGGGTACCTGCTGACTGGCTAGTTTAACCATTCAGTGAGTGCCAGGGCTAGTAAGAGACTGCATCTCAGTAAGATGGAGAGCGATAGAGGAAGACATGGTTTGCTTTGCTTAGTTGATTTGATTTGCCCTGTTGCTGATTTTTCCCCCTGCTATCAGAACCAGTGTTTCCAGGCTTCCACCATAGACTGAGGACCAATGGCTCTTGGGGAGTGCGGTGGAACCTTTAAGAGGTAGGACCCTGGGAAAGGAAGTTAGGTCATTGGGAGTATACCCTTTAATGGCCTTTGCGTCTCGTTCTGTTTGCTCCCTTGTTGCCATGAGATGGGCAGCTTCTAGTGCCTCATGTTCCTATCCTAATGTCTCTCCTGGCTGCAGGCTCAAAGCAAATGAGCTGAGTGACAATAGACTGAAACCTCAAAACCATGACGTCAATCGATCAGCTTTTCCTCTGCCAAGTAGACTTAGTCGTTTTAGCAATTTTCAAAGACGCGTGGGGATGTCCTCTAGATCCCCTGCCACTTGCTTCCTATATCTCTTGCCCTAGAAAGAGCATTTTATAGATTCTGCATCCTTTAATGCTTGGTTTTTAGGTTTATTTATATGCATGAGTGTTTTGTCTCTCTGTGTGTGCATGTGTCACATGCATGTCTAGTGCCTGCTGATGTCAGAAGAGGGTGTCAGGTCCCCTGGACCTGGAGTTACTGGCAGTTGTGAATCAACATGGGTGCTTAGAATCTAACTAAATTCCTCTGTAAGAGCATCGGATGCTCTAAACCACCGAGCCACTTCCCCAGCCCCTCTGCCTTTATTATTTTTATTTGGTATTTATTTCAAACACCAAGGTTCTGTATAGCCTCTCCCCCTGTGGAAAAGCTTCATGCATTTCGAAGTTCTCTTTTGGATTTGCTGTCTAGTTAATTATCACCTTGTGCTGCTTTGGGGATATTAATTCTTATGATGAAATTAAGTTGTAGAAATGTCAAGTGACATCCAGCCCCACGTTATGAACTGGTTGGTCCAAAACTGGATGAAATGCCTTTTGTGCTATCTTGGCATCTGTTTAGTTCACTCTGCAAAGCTTAAGCATTTTAGTCATTAGGTGAATCGATTGTGCAGTGCTTTTAGACACTCAATTCATTGCATTGATTCTATAAAATTGGAAGGTTTAGAGTTGCTGGGCTTTGAATTTGGTTCCCAGCTGTGTTTCAAAGTGCAGAAATCAATATGAGATCCAGGTGTGGCAGTGTACAACTGTAATCCCAGGTCATCTTCTGAAATATAGTGAGTGAGGCCAGCTTAGGCTATGAGGCCTGGTCACAAACAAACAAACAAACAAACATCCCCCTCCCCAACAAAAAAAGTAAAATGGAGCAAGCAGGAAAAGATAGGGATGTAGTTCAGGGAAGGAATGCTTTTAAGTTTGATCCCCAGGACTATACGTACACACCTGCACACACACAGTCATGCACACATGCTCACAGGTTAGGCTGAAGCAGAAAGATCAGCAAGTTCAAGGTCTGTGACTGGCTACATAGTAATATCTTGTCCCATAAAACAAAATGAGTTGTGGTGACACATATCTGTAAACCAAGAGGATCAGGAGCTCAAGGTCATCCTCAGCTACAAAGTGAGTTCAAGGTCATCCTGGGCTAGAGGAGCCTTTGTGTGTGCATGCATATATACGCACACATATATGCAGATATGCATATGCATATACATACATATGATTTTCTAAACAGAGGCCATTTTGTCTGGGTACTCCGGGTATTATTCTTTGGTTGAGTTTTGTTATCTTGTCATCTTCTGTAATAGAGCATTCCTTTGGTTTAAAATAGCCTCAGGGTGAGTCTCAGGGACTAACGGCATGCAACACCATACCTGGCTCAATTGTATGTTTTTAATGTAGCTACTGCTATTATGATGTTATGAGATACACCGAGACTAGGGATATGAACTCAGCATCCAGAAGCTTCTCTGGGCTTGATTTTTCCTGGCTGAGCAGATCGCAGAGGGAACCGTTGTTGCCCATTTATATTCTCTTTAAATTCTGTTTGCAGATGACATTGTTCTTTCTTTAGCTCATCTCCTAGGCCACTGAGAAGCCAGAGAGCCAGAGAAGCAGCCAACTGAATGCAAGCTCTGATTACTGATCTAGAGTACAATGAACCAAATAAATGTCTGCTTTAAAGCATACAGTTTTTGCAAGTCCACAGAAGCTGTGGCTAGGCACAGTCATGTGCTCAGTCTCCTAGCAGTTGGTTTGGTTACTAGCCGGCCTAGAGTCACTTTCTAGAGATTAAAAATAAATAAAAAAAGGTATAAGGGTAGAAAGCATGCAGGTGGCTGGGTTAGTAAAAGTGTCTAACAGATATGGTCTGATCTACTGTTCCCGAACCTGTGGTAATTATGCAGCAGCTGGCTGTAATGCATGACAAGCTTTCCAGTGGGCTGAGAAGGAAATCTTTGTTGTCAAGAGTCACTGGGAGGAGGGGGTTGTCACCAAACCATTTCCAAAACCTGTGCGCAAGGATGCCCCACAGGAAACCACAGGACTACAAAAACCAGAAAGCATTTTGGGGTTTTCTAGTGAAATTGAAAAGTCAAATACCTTTAGTGAGCACCCAGCAATCTCATTCCCAAGCATATAACCTAGAAATTCACCAAGACATGTGCACATCCCCATACCCTATTCTCAATGGCCTTTTAAAAGAATAACCCAGGTTGTGAACAACTCCACATGCTGTAAGAATGAATAGCTGACTCAGTGGGTAAGGGCACTTGGTATCAAACCTGACAGCTTGAGTTTGATCTCCAGGACCCATATGATGGAAGGGGAAAACTGATCGCTGTAAATTGCCTTCTGACCTCTACATGCGTGCTGTAGCAAATGAGCGCGCGCGCGCGCGCGCGCGCGCACAAGAACACACACACACACACACACACACACACACACACACAATTTAAAATCAGGATAAGCAAGGATGAAAATAAATGAATCAAGCTGAATTAAGATTCAGTAACAAGAATAGATCTGAAAAGATACATTTTCTTGATAGCAAGACAAAGATAAAAGTATAGATTTCACCTACTCAGCAGCTGGGCCAGGACCACAAAGGTTTCTTCTTCAGCCATCTTAGCTGTCCACTGTAGTCAGCGGTAGCAAGATACTGCAGGCTTGGGGCTAATGGAGCAGGATTCACTTGTAACATTGGTGTTTTAGCATGCTTTATCTCTCCAGATAGATATTCATATTATCTACAAATGCATATCTAATTTTTTCCCTTTCAATCTTTTTTCCTCTCAGTGTTCTCTTTAAGCTTCAAAATAGACAATTAAATTATGTTGTTTTTTATGTGGTCAAACTAGGAAAAAAAAAAACCCTGAAGATATGGTTGCCATGCAAGTCAGGATGTGAGCCTCTCACGTTCTGCGCGCACACACACACACACACACACACAAACCAGGAGTGAAGAATTGTCCCTGTAGGTAATTGTGTGACTCCTGGCAGTTGACCTCTAGATGAGCCATCAGAAAGATTTTACCATTTAAAGAGGATTCATGAAGATGTGTCCAGAAGCTGATCAAAGCTGAGTTAAAAATGTCCCACTCACTGTGTGAGAGAGGTCACCCTCAGAGCTGCCTAAAGGGATGGATGAAGTCTGCTCTAGCCTGATTCAGCATCTCTGCCTAGTTCTTCCCTTCCCACCCACAGATATTGATCTTCAGGCAATCCTGTATAAACATCCTGTATCAGGGACTGCTTCCTGGGCACTCCACTCTG
>JADRCH010000097.1:9725478-9766579 GCA_019843965.1 Rhynchomys soricoides | reverse complement strand
TCTGTGTTTCTTTTATTCAGGCAATCACGTATAAACATCCTGTATCAAAGACTGCTTCCTGGGCACTCCACTCTGTGTTTCTTTTATGCAGGCAATCCCGTATAAACATCCTGTATCAGGGACTGCTTCCTGGGCACTCCACTCTGTGTTTCTTTTATGGAAGGAAAGCTTGGAACTGTGAAGTGGAACATGGGTGTTGACATTCTCTAGTCTCAGTCTGGAGTTGTTTAGCCATTGTTATTCACCTGGTACCTGTGCA
The DNA here is from genome assembly GCA_019843965.1 of Rhynchomys soricoides. Taxonomy (NCBI): domain Eukaryota; kingdom Metazoa; phylum Chordata; class Mammalia; order Rodentia; family Muridae; genus Rhynchomys; species Rhynchomys soricoides. The sequence continues at coordinate 9,766,320 of JADRCH010000097.1, read as the reverse complement.
TTAAGCTGGACATTTATATGTTATGCACCACAGTAATCTAGAATGTTCCCAGAAGCACACATATCCAAGACAAGTGAGCTGATATCATTTTGCTCAATTCAGGGAAATGGGGACCTTTCATGTTGGCTCAAGTTAATTCAGTCTTTGGGTATATCCGGGTTCTTCATCATGGATCTTAGTTCCAAAGGATCTGCTTCACTCATCAGAGCAGTGACGTGTCAGAATCCCTGAGGTTAGGAAAAGAAATTTCTAGACTGGTTCTAGGTCTTTCTCTCTTAATCACTTCAGGAAAAATTAGAACATGGCATTAGAATGTTTGGTCTTATTTTAATTTCTTGGTTCTTTAAAAAAAAAAAAAAAAAAAGCTTGTTTTGATCCACAGATGTGGATAGGGAGTAGAGCATGATGTCTCATGACTATGTTCCCTGCATGCAGGAGGCAGAGGCAGGCAGATCTCTGTGAGTTTGAGGTCAGCCTGGTTGACAGAGTGAGCTCTAAGTTCAGCCAGGAGTGAGACCCTGTTTCAAAAAACCAAGGAGGAGGAGGGGTGGGGAGGAAGAGGAGGAGGAAGAGGAGGAGGAAGAGAGGACAACAATGAGGAAACTGGGCAGGGCTTAGAGAAAAACTTACAACATGTAAGTAGTAAAAAGCATTTGTTAATTTCCCAAATATGCACCAAGCACACACATGTGCTCAGAATTCTTCCAGAATATCCCATTCATAGGAAGATTAATTGCACTAGGATGGGCCACAGGACGGTCTCTGACGCAGCAGAAGGGGAGGATGAAGTCCTCCCATTTATAGAGACAAGTAAACAAGCAAGGAGTTTTTCTAGCCTGACACACATCTGATTGGGGGACTATTAAAATAATTGGCTGGAGCTGGGAGCCAAACCATAAACTTAACTTGTGCTTTCCTCCTGATTGGTGGTTGTAAGGAAGTGAAGTGTCAGAGGCAGGCTTGTTGGAGTGTAATCTGGAAACTAGTGCTAGGTGCAGGTCTGTTTGGGAGTAACCTGGAAACTGGTGTTAGGCGCCGGCTTGTTGGGAAACTCAAGTTCAACCTTAGGTCAGGTTCTCTAAGATGGAGTCTGAACGGATCTGGTCTCTCACTCTGAATTGCTAAGCCGTTTCTCAAGCCCTCTGTGTTTTTACCTTTAATTCTGCTGTTCTTTGTGGGTCAGTGTCAGTTTTTCAGACCAGAAATCTCCAAGAGACTTGAACAGCTGTCACAGCACTTTCCAACAAGCCACTGGAAACAGGAGTCAGAGTGCCGGGCACTTCTTCCTAGAGTACCAGATGTCACCCACATCTTCCCACTAAGGAGCCTTTTCTTTGATACCCAGATTTCAACAGTGGAGAGCAGAGTCCCCACTGCCTGCTACCTTGGTCCTCCATTCCCAGTTCTGGTTTCCTGTCAGAGAGACTTCTTCCACTTTCTGGTTGATGCTGACGGAAGGGTGGTGTATAACTCGAGGTACTAAGAGTGCATCTTATATACCTACCTACAGTCATATCCTATAACTGTGGCTTGGTTTCTAGGTAGGGACAAGGAGGTCATGGTCTTGTAAATGCTGCCCCTGCCACCTGGCTCCAGATTATGCAAGAATGACCTTTTCTGGGGAAAATCGAGAAGGAAAATGAAACCGTTTGTCATAAACTGAGTAATGCACAACAGACCTGGCTGGAGAATGTGGTTTTTAGATTCAGATTTGAGCTGGGATGGGGAAAAATGGTTGGACTTTAAACATTTCCCTACCATCTGCATGGACGGAATGGGGCTTAAATAGGGAAACACAAAGGTATGTGGTGCTACAAGCTGCCATGCTTCATGATGTGAGCGCTTTTACACAAAACAAGGTGGTGGGAGACAACTAGTTAAGTACAACAGAACCAAGAAAACCCAACTCCATTCTAGCTGAAGCCACAGAAACCAAGCAGAGTGTTGGTATGAAGGGAAAATCTCAAACCACCATGTATGAGATGTTGTTACAAAATGTTGTGGTATCTCGAGCATTCTGTTTTTGGTTGTAGCAAACTGTTGAGCCTCCTACCATTCCTGATCCCTCTTTCTGTGTCTCTCCCCACAGGTATTTATCACTTTTGATCATCGTATATAATTTATGGTATTTATATCTGATTGTCACCTGCCCTTCTCTCAGGCCCTCATAGTTTCATATGGGCAGATAGCGATGCTGTTTTGATTCACTGATGTGGATCGGGCTTTATCTTCAGTTCTGATTACATCAAATTCAGTTGTCTGTGGCTGACCATGGTTGAAAAATAGTAAATGGTTGGGTGGTGGTGTGTGTCTTTAATCCCAGTTCTGGAGAGGCAGTCAAGTAGATCTCTGAGTTCAAGGCCAGTCTAGTCTACATAGTGAGTTCTAGGACAGCCAGAGCTACGTAGAGAAACTTCTGTCCCCTAAAACAAAAGTGTTATCCATAAACCAGCAATGTTTAAGTTAAGATCACTTTCTGAGGAGTACAATGGACTATGCCATCCTGCTCCATGGTTCGCAGAGTGAGAATCTTCCCTTGGTCCAGCACATTGTATGGTATTGGTTGCCACTGAGTAGTCATCTCAGGGATCAGGGGACACTGCAGTGCTCATGTCTGAGTGAGAAGGTCAGTACAAGGCAGTGCTATGGTTAATATCTGCCTTGAATATCCCTCATTGCATGTAAGCATTGCGTCATTTCACAATAAACATATTCTTCTTACTGTGTGGTGTCATGATTGTTCTTTTTATTATTAGTTATCATTCCTAATCTTTCACTATACCCAATTTATAAATTAAACGTTACCACTATGCAAACAGGTATGTGTAAGGTTTGTATATGTAAATCGTAGATGTATGGTTTGGTTCTATATCTGGTTTCAGTCATCTATTGGGGGTGGGACTTGGAATGCATTCTCTGTTAGCTTCAGAAACCAGCTTTTCAGTTGCCTCTGAATCCAGCGATGACATCACCTGTAGGCAGCAAGGGCCCTCATGTGTCTGTTGCCATGGCAACCACTACACATTCCCAGCATGCACCTCGCCTGCTTGCCCTTCCTGGTGTGGCTCACCAATGTGCTGTGGTGCGTGTGATTACATCATGGCCCGAATAACAGGCAGAGACCCCCAACCCCTCACCCCTTCTTCGCCCCCTTTGTCCTCTTCCCCTCCCTGCTTCCCTCCTCCCCAGTAAACCTCTTCTTGTGGAGCTGACCTGGTGTGATCTATGCGGATATGAGCTGTCTTCTAACACAACATTCTCCATGGATAAAGGGAGGCTGACGGAGTTCAAATGGTGCCTGGAACTTGGCTACTTCTCAAATAAATATTTTGGAATAAATGCAGTTTCTTCTGCATATCCCACCAGCACACAGACCTCTCCATGAGTAGGTGTAAGTGAGGAGAACAAACTGTTGGTCTCTGGCCTTTGGACAGTCAGCTCTCTAGGCAGTTCCTGACTGCCGGTTCGTTACAAAATGAGAAAGTACAAACTCAAAAAGTAGGAGACATATGGTCTCATGAGAAGCAGGTTGTGTAATGGTGGGCAGAAGGGGAATGTTGAGGGGTAAGGGGACTTAAAGAAATGAGTATAAAACCCAAGAAGGATTCATTCACTTGGTGTCACTGAGTGGCATATACAGCTCCTGACTGTCGAGGCAAGAGTTTCAAGAGTAGGAACTTAAAGGTAGAATGTTTCCAAGCCATAGATGTAGATCCTGCCTGCCGCTAGCCCTGCACACCCAGCCTGATGCCTGCTACCCCATAGGGTTCTTTAGCGGGTAGTTGGCTACACAGGATTGTTTCCATGACAAAGAGGAACACCAGCAAGGAAACCAGAGAGATGTCAAGTGATAAAAATGGAAAAAGTTACTGTGGCAGGGGCCAGAGAGAACCAGGGCCTGGTGTGTTAGGCCTTTAATACCAGCGTGTGGGAGGCAGAGGCAGGAGGATCTCTGAGAGTTTCGAGGCTAGCCTGCTGGTCTTCATAGCAGCTTCCAGGCCAGCAGAGATACATAGTAAGTTCCTGGAGAGAGAGAGAGAGAGAGAGAGAGAGAGAGAGAGAGAGAGAGAGAGAGAGGAGAGAGAGAGAGAGAGAGGAGAGAGAGAGGGAAGGAGGAGGGAGGGAAGGGGAGGGGGAGGGGGAGAGAGAGAGGGAGAGAAGAAAAACCAACCAAACAGCAAAACAAACAAACAAACAAACAAAAAACCCAAAACAAAACAAAACAAAAAACAAACTGTTGGACTCAAAAGTCCAAATGTCTTTTGGCGGCCCACCCCACAAAGACACAGAGACTGAGAACGATGTAATAAGCACGAGGTCTATTGAATCCAGTGCACTGGGGCCGCCCTACCAACAGGGCAATGGCGACCCCGGGTTAGTAAGGTACACACTTTTTATACACTTTTCTGGGGCAGAGCTTGGCAACAGTATGAAAGGGTAGGCCCGCATTGGTGGTTAATTTTGACTTTTTACATGACTGGAGGCCAGCGGTGGTAATGTCAGCCTGTTACCACCCACCTGTGGCTTCAGCCTGTCTGTGACAACAGAGAACTCTGTCCATTGTGTGTGGCCTAAGCCATATCTGTTCCTGGCCCCACTTTTTCATTTTATAACGGTTATCTTTGGCCCTTTCGACTGTCTGGAATGTTCCCCGGTCTGGCTCATTGACCACCTTTTGTCTCTCAAGGCCTCACAAAGCCATGAGAAAAATGATACTACCAAGAATAATATGGAGCAAATACTTTTCTTGAAATAAGTTAAGTAGGCAAAAGAAAACCGAACACTTGTGTTCTCTGCAATAAGAGCTCAAAGAATAGATGCTAGGGCACAAACAAGATACATTTCTGGAATTTTAGGAGGAGATGAAAATGTGCTGGAAGGGCCGGGGTGGGGGGAAAGATTGAAAGCACTATACGTTAGAAGCAGAAAAGGGGGAAAGTCATCATAAAAATACAGTCAAAGATACAAAACTCTAAGTTACAAAGATACAAAGCACAAGTTTAAGACACTGGAACAAAACCACAAACGAGCTTAAAATTTAAAAAACGCAGAGTGAAAAGAGTAGAGAGACAAGAGGCTTTATTTCTTTCCTACACAATTGGTATCTGTGGCTAAAATTAGAGCACAGTGGATTGAAAAGGCCTCAAGGACACGGAGTTAAGAAAATCTGTGTGAGCACACATATTAATCTTAATCTTGACAGCAACACGTTCTTCCTTAGTGTAAAGCCTCACATGCGTTTCCTGGACAAGGGAATAGTTACTGCCAGGAACGGCAGATGCTGTGTGTTAGTCTCTTATCCCTGACAAAAATGTCATAGAGGACTCCTTACAGGAGGGATGAAGGCTTAAGATTCCGGAGGGTCTAATCTGTGGTTACTTGGCTATGTGCATTGGGCAGCCCATCATGGCGTCATGGCAGCAGGAGTGTGCTGCAGAAGAGCCCTGTTTACCTGAATGACCAGCAGAGGCAGGCAGGAATCAGCAAGGAGCAATAAAACCCAAGGACCCTCCCCTCCCCCACCTCACTGATCTTCCCCCAGCTGGGTCGGACCTCCCAAAGCTTCAGACCCTCCCCCTCTCTCTGGGGGCCAAGTGCTCACAGTCTTAGTTCTAATGTTGATCCAAAGTCCAAATTCAAGTTTGCACCCAAAAGTTAAGGCAAACTCTTAGCTGTGAGACCCTTTAAATAAAATAAATAAAATAATAAAACCCTAAGATCCAACAGCACAGTGTAAACATATTCATTCCAAAAGGAAGGGGCCTGGAGAATAGCAAGGAAAAACTGGACCAAAGCAAGACTGAAACCTGAATGACAAAGAGAAATAAAGGAAAGGAAAGACCACGACTGCTCCTAGGTGTGGTGGAGGAGAAAGTATATTACAGATATGTGGGAGAGCAGAGCCAGAGGCAGCCACATCTGGGGGAGTCCAGACTGGACATGTTCCTGAACCATGTGGGGAAAGGGGGAGGGGAAGCGCTCGAGGGGAATCAAGTACAGCACCCAGAAGGCCAAAGGTACAAAGGGTTTGGGTAACCAAAATGTCTGGATTGTATAGGGAAGTGCTCCTGGGCAAACGGCAGCCCAGACCCTGGGCTGGAGAGGGCAGGGTATGCCAGCCATACCCTGTAATAGGTAGGGACTGGGGGATGTTGGGAGAACTTGGAGGCAGGTTCACTTTGATATGTTAAATAAGCACCTTAGCCTTTTATTCCTGGTTTGAAACTTAGCAAAAGTTAAGTTTCCAGCAGGGAAAGCACCAATCTCTAGCAGGTATGAGAACTCTGTGGTGTCCTGATAGCCTGCTCCAGCAGCCTTGGGTAGCCCTTCACCTATGGCCTTGCCTGTGCAGGCCACATGGCCACATGGTGCCTATCCTCTGGCTGACTCCACACATTGCCTGCAGCCTTCCTCAGCAGCTGCTCTCCTGTCCTAGCATCTTCAACTGCCTGGGAAACTTCTCCCTTGAGGCTTTAACTTCATCTTTACAGATCCGTCCATTACCCTTTTGGAGACTTCCTGCTAGGAATCTGACCCTGCTCACCAGGACAGGAGTTAGAAATGGGCTAGGTAGTTTAGGAGCAAGGGTGAAGGAAGGGTTCCATTATTGTTCTTGGCCTGAAGCAGGGAGTTTCCTGGATTCTCTGCATGGAATGCCAGAGGGAGAGGATGCTATCTTTTCTCATAAGGGAGTAGCCCTGCCTGGACGCTGCATGTGAGTGTCATGCTCCACTTCAGATTCTAAGCCTTTCTGGTGAATAGAGGTTTGTGGTGAAAACGAGTTACATTTTTTCCCAGATTCCAGCCCATCTTATAAATTATTTTTGGGTTACCTCTTCAGAGGAGGGAAGAGAAAACTATTTCCTCCTGGTCAAAATAATGAGAACTACCCTAGTCATGAGTGGAGCTGCAGAATTCTGATCTACACTGAAGACTACATACCACTGTTTGCTTACTTACAAAAATGCAGTTGGGCCTGTCTGTCCTCCTGTAAGTGGGGCTTACAGGTTAGAGACAGTTTGTTTTATAGATTTCTTAAGCACAGTAATTAAAACTTTAAATATAATTTAGCCCTGTTTCTTGACAGCTAATGTTCAGGACATGATAATATGTAGACAAATAGGAATTTAACACGCACGGTCTGTAGTCTGCTCCCAACAGGAGTTCTTGTTTCCATCTGAAACCTGACAAAGGCCAACTTTACTGTCTATATGTCTGTTAGGATTGTTGTCTTCTGAGTTCTCATGAGTGATACCCATTAAGCTCTGATGACAACATTCTCCGTCTTCTCTAGTTCACATCTGCAAACTTCCAATTGATACAGTGACAGGCAGGTAGATCAATGGAATAGAATTGAAGACCCAGAAATGAACCCACACACCTACAGTCACTTGATCTTTGACAAAGGAGCTAAAACCATCCAGTGGAAAAAAGACAACATTTTCAACAAATGGTGCTGGCTCAACTGGAGGTCAACATGTAGAAGATTACGAATTGATCCATTCCTATCTCCCTGTACAAAGCTCAAGTCCAAGTGGATTAAGGACCTCCACACAAAACCAGATACACTGAATCTAATAGAAGAGAGTGGGGAAAAGTCTGGAACACATGGGCACAAGGGGAAAGTTCCTGAACAGAACACGAATGGCTTATGCTCTAAGATCAAGAATCGACAAATGGGACCTCATGAAATTGCAAAGCTTCTATAAGGCAAAGGACACTGTCAATAGGACAAAATGGCAACCAACAGATTGGGAAAAGATCTTTACCAATCCTACATCTGATAGAGGGCTAATATCCAATATATACAAAGAACTCAAGAAGTTAGACTCCAGAGAACCAAATAACCCTATCAAAAAATGGGGAACAGAGCTAAACAGAGAATTCTCAACTGAGGAAACTTGAAGGGCTGAGAAGCACCTAAAGAAATGTTCAACATCCTTAGTCATCCGGGAAATGCAAATCAAAACAACCCTGAGATTTCACCTCACACCAGTCAGAATGGCTAAGATCAAAAACTCAGGTGACAGCAGATGCTGGTGAGGATGTGGAGAAAGAGGACCACTTCTCCATTGCCGGTGGGATTGCAAGCTGGTACAACCATTCTGGAAATCAGTTTGGCGGACCCTCAGAAAATTGGATATAATACTACCTGAGGACCCAGCTATTCCACTCCTGAGCATACACCCAGAAGATGCTCCAACGCATAATAAGGACACATGCTCCACTATGTTCATAGCAGCCATATTTATAATAGCCAGAAGCTGGAAACAACCAAGATGTCCCTGAACAGAGGAATGAATACAGAAAATGTGGTACATTTACACAATGGAGTACTACTCAGTTATTAAAAACAATGACTTCATGAAATTCGTAGGCAAATGGATGGAACTTGAAAATATCATCCTGAGTGAGGTAACTCAGTCACAAAAGAATGAACATGGTATGTACTCACTGATAAGCGGATATTAGCCCAAAAGTTTGGAACACCCATGATTCAATTCACAGCAACTGTTGGACTGAGTGTGGGGTCCCCAGTTGGAGGAGTTGGAGGAGGGACTGAAAGAGCTGAGGAAGTTTGCAGCACCATGGGGGGGGGGAGCAACAGTGTCAACTGGTGAGGCCCCCCAGTGCTCCCAAAGACTGGACCATCAACTAAAGAACGCATATGGAGGGACCCACGGTGCTGGCCAGATATGTGGCAGAGGAAGGCCTTGTTGGCCATCAGTGGGAGGAGAGGCCCTTGAGTCTGAGAATGTTAGATGCCACAGTATAGGGGAATGCCAGAGAGGGAAGACAGGAGTGGGTGGGTGGGTGGGGGAATACCCTCATAGAGGCAGGGGAAGGGGGAATGGGATAGGGGGTTTCCAAAGGGGAGATCTGGAAAGGGGAAAACATTTGAAATGTAAACAAAGTATCAAAAAACAAACAAACAAACAAACAAACAAACCAGCTCCAAAGACCTAAGACCCACACACTTGATTTATTTCCAGAAATGATCCCACTCTCCTGGTATCTATTTTCTGTGTTAGTCACTTTTTACTCACTGTGACCAAATGCCCTATAGAAACACCTGAAATGAGGAAGATTTACATTCAAGTCTTGGTCACTTGGACCCACACACTTAGGAAGACCATCATGGCCACAGGAGTGACTGACTCAATGGCTGATCAGAAATCAGAGAGGGGTACAAGAATCAGCCTGGGATAACACCCTGTGGTGGGTCTAAAGAGAATGTCCCCCATAGTCTTGGGCATTTGAATACTTCATCCCCAGTTGGTGGCACTGATTGGGTTGGCTTAGGAGGCAGGCCTTGAGGGAGGAAGTGTATCACTAGAGGTACTGTACGCTGAGGCTTCAAAGCCTTGAGTCATGCCCAGCTTACTCTCTGCTTCTTGATTTTTGTTCAAGATATGAGCCCTTAACTTCTGCTCTAGCCACCAGGCCATTATGCTTCTTGCTCCTTTGGGATAAACAAGCTTTTTTTTTTTTTTAAAAGTTGCCTTCGTCATGTTGTTTTATCAAAGCAACAGAAAAGTAACTAAGACAAGCCTCAATGACTCATTCCCACTGACTGACTTTCTTTAGACCAGCTCTGCCTTCCAAAGGCATGAAACACTCTAAAATCACCATTATCTGAGAATCAAGCATTTAAAATACAAGCCTGTGAAAGCATCACAGATTCTAACTCTAACAGTATGAGTGTATTAATTATGTTATGCTTTATACTATAAAGTAAAAATGTCTATAAGTGCCCATAATATGCCTATAAAATGTCTATAAAGGTTATAGACATTTGGGATTGGGAAGTACTTGAAACAAAATCCTTCCTACCAAGAGCAAGCACAACACAAACCTCTTAGCCATGTACTAGAAAAATCTTCCTTTTATCACGCCTAAGCACAAAGGTTGAATGCCTGTACGGTTTCCCTTAATGGTTTCTTGCCTCAGTTAGATGGACTAGTTTCCTTTTAGGGAACCTAGGCTGCAACAGCCCAGAAATGTTAGGTGTATGCATCTGGGACACTATGGTGAGCACTGATATAAGCCATCCTGATAATATCTGACTTGTTCATGGAGTAGAATTAGCTTGGAAAACTTGAAAGTCCTCATTTTTAATATCCTTTAAAGACATCGTTACACAATTAAGCTTATGCCTGACAGATGTTTGCTGATTCTGGAGTAAATGGTGGTGAGTTCAAATATGTAAACATAGTCAGAAGTTACTCAATAAATCACAAAGAGAATCAGTTTCCCATGAGAAATGGGAAGCAAGCAGAAAGAGACTCAGAGCTTTTGGTATTTCTTTTAAGTGTTTTGCTTGAGTATATACGTGGACCACCCAATGTGTATTAGTTTCTTCAAATTTTTGACTTCTATAATGCACATTATGTTGCTAAATTATCATGTGCTATTTGAGCTCATATGGAGCTGGCTCTGAAAGTGGGGTGTCCTCCTTGGTCCATTTCAGACTCAAGCACACTTGTCTCAAAATGACTTTTGAGGCCTCTTGTCTGGGAAAGGGTTGCACCCTTAACAGGGGTGGGAAGGGAACAACAAAACAGTCCCCAAATAAAACCATGGTGCCCTTATAGGCATCAGAACACCACACCCAACTATGGCCATGTTTATCCCATAAAACGTTTCTAGAGGAAAAAGTAGGCACTAGAAGATCAGCTGTGGGAAGGTCATTCATGGAGAGAAAGCTCACCCTGAACCCTAACAGATTGCTCCAGTGTTCCCAGTTGATTTCTATTAGATGTTCTGAACCGCCAGTTTAACAATGTCTGTCTATCTATGCATCCATCTAGGTACCTATGTGTCTATCTATGTATCCATCTATGTATCTATCTATGTATATGTATCTATGTATCCATTGATGTATCTATGTATCTCTATGTCTATGTATTTATATATCTATGTATCTATGTCTGTTTATCTATCATCTATCTACCTTTCTACCTATTTATTTTACTTGAACTTAATATGTTCTTAATAAACTAATTAACTCAGAATATAGCTATAGTAGATCATTCTGCAAGCAGTACAAAGTGACACACAGATTATTGTTAATTTCTAGTGTCACCATAACAAACTTTCATGGTTCTTTCTTTTTTCCTCTATTTCTTTTTCTTTCCCCTTTTCCTCCTTGTGGTGCTGGAAATAAAATCCTTAGTCTCCCACAAACTAGGCTAGTGCTCCACTCCTGAGCCGTAGCTCATTTCAGGAGATTTCCATATAAGATATCAAAATGAGCTCCGATGAGCTCAGATTTCAGTATTGTTTTATATAAAAGTCCTAGAAATAATATAACACTAAACAAAATAACTAATTAGCAAATATATATGTTTGTAAACAGAAATAGGAATTAAAATTATATTATTATTATTATTATTATTTGAGACTGAGTCTCACTATGTCACTCCTGCTGTCTTGGAACTCACTATGTAGACCGGGTTAGCCTTGAAGTCACAGAGATCAGCCTGCCTCTGCTTCTAGTCCAGAGATCAAAGGTGGGTACCACTATGCCAGGCTCAGACATAGAAATTTTTAAAGGAACAGGGGCTCTGAAAAATTCCCTAAAGTGGGAAACCATAGTCCAGTCCATTTGTGAGGAAATTTTGTAGAACGATGGGAGGAGAACCAGGAATGACTCATGCAGATAACGAACAGGAGGCCCAGGAACAGGGTGAGAGCTGAGATGGCTAAGAGGAAAACCTGACAGAAGCTCCCTCAGGGACAGCCAGACTGGCGTCCCTCTGCTCTAGGTGGCAGCTGTCTCAGAGACTGTCTTCAATCTGGGGGACATATCCCATGCCTCCTCAACCATCACTAAAACCAGTATGGTGGACCAAAAGGGTACTGGTTGGTTTTGTTCTGTTTTGTTTGTTTGCTGTTCCTTCTCCATGGGGGCTGGTGAGAGGGAATCGCAACTGCACAGGTAACCTCACAATGAAAAACCATCCAACAGTTATATAAACTCAGTATCACGTGGAGGACTCATTCATAAAGAAATGGAGACACTTCACTCAAGAAAGTCTAGGAAGCTGAGAATCAAGGATGCAGAGGAATGAACTCTACCACTGACTGCTATTACCTAGTCCTACCCATTACCTAGCTCTACCCAGTCTCGGTATTACCATACTGAGACCCAGTAAAGTAAAATAATCTAACTCACCCCCAGGTGGTCCATGAGCTTCCAGATGCGCCTGCCTCTTCCTCTACCTGGTGGATTCCCACTTAGTCCTTCTAGCATTATGTCCTCACAGTGCTAGCCTGAACTGCACCTTGCATTGTATTCTTGTTAGACTTTTGGTATCTGCTCTACCAGGCTGCCTCACAGGGCCTCGTGACTTCTTAGATAACCTGCTCCTCATCCTTTACTTCACTAAAGCATGTGTTCCCACATCCAGCATGGATTGGGTCCTGAAGCCACATCTAGGGGCAGAGAGGAAATAAAGAAAAAAAAATTGTACTCCCAGGCACGTGTGCAGAAATGCTAAGATGGAAACTTTGTGTCTTTGTCATGTAGAGCAACGTGAGGAGGAGTTAGCTAGACTCAGTGGGAGGTCTCTGTAGCCCAGCTGTCTCAGGCCATAAACACCACGAGAAGGCAGCTGTAGTTGTTAGGTTTCTGTACACACTGAACAGTTATTCATAAACATATGTGCTTGAACATACTGTCCGCACTCACATTTAGACCAGAGGAAGGAGTTGCCATTGCAATGGGTCTGAGACTGGGTGCTTGGCATGGTTGTTCCCACGTCGACAACACAGGTTAAACTAGGAATTTATCTGCTCTTTGTGCATTCATGCCAAGCTTCCTCCACTTCCTGCCCTGGTGCCTGTGGTATTCCTTGCACAAGGATTTGATCCTTCTGCAGAGTCCACAGGACATCTCCATTCGTTCTTGTTTTCTTCCCATAGACACAGTATTTAGTAGTTTGACTCCTTAAACCTGGTTGTTGTGAAGGGCAGAGGGAGGCTGTGTAAATGCAGGCCAATGGAAAAGGCACATAAGTGCCTGGTAGTGTGTGGGTCAGGATTCTGTGCATTTGAATGCATGACTAAATTCTTTGGCCTGTAAGAGCTCATCTTTGCCGATAATGTTTTTATCTGAAGAGTTACCCTTGGTATCTTATCATATTCAAGTTCTTGGCACCATTCTCTAAGAATTCTGATTGAGTCAGCCTTAGGTGGAGTGTCACCTACTGGAGCCTGGGCAGACAGCCTACCAGTGGCCACACCTCCAAAGACACGTGACTCTTCCCTCCCCCAGGAACCATCGATTGCCAATAACTCCTTTGCTAGGGGTGCCAGGAGACTCCCTCTACCTGTGCTGGAATTTTGATTGGCTTGTTCATGTACAACCATTGTCACTTTGAACTAATGAGTGGGTGTTAGACTGGAAGCCCTGCTCACCCCTGAACACGCTGGGAAACCCGACTATCCTTTCCCTACCCCAGCCTTTCCAGAGAAAACTCCCCCTCACGCTTGGATAAAACCTCGGGCTAACTTGTCATCATTCCTTGTCTCTGAGTTTCCAACAATCTACCCACGACTGCCCTCCCAGGGACTCAGTTTTTGACAGAATCCTAGCTCCTAGCTTGCACACCATCACTCCTTGCCTAAACTATGTAAAACCCCCTTGCTTTAGCCTGGATGTGTGACTTCACTGACCTCCACCTGTGAGATCAGTGAACCCACTCTAGAGCTGCCTCCTAATAAAATTGCTTTTAATGTAATCTAATCTGGCCTATATCTGAGTCACTGAGGGAGAGAAAAAGCCTGTTAGTGTGCATCAGCCATGTTGTGTCCAGAGGACAGCATTTCACAGCTCTCTGAATCCCCTGACTCTTCGATTCTGTCTGACCATTCTCCTGGTAGGTTCTGATCCTCGAAGGTAGGAGGTTCAAACAGGTGAGTGAGCACTCACGGTCACCATCACTGAGTCTCAGCATTTTAAGCAGGTTGAGTCTGCGTTACCCACTGCCCACTGCACATTCCTGTCTCATAGGAGGGAAGCCGGAAACCTAATGTCCAGAACCCAAGAACCTGTCAAATACAAGCGGCTTTGAAGTTTTTCTTATGGATTGCCTTAACCATTTATCACACACTTTGTGTCGGCCAACAGAGTGGCATTGTTTGCCTGCTTTGTTTATTAGTTTGATCTAACTCTGAATCCCACTTAGGTGACCTGACCTTCTGTCAACTTTCTCATCTGTTGGAGAAACATGCTGAACCTTGGATCTGAGTATGCTCAAGTATTTGGCTCCATATGTTGAGTGGGATCTGAGATGAAGTTTTCAAAGCTTGGCTCTTTATTTGAAATGCGGAGCGAGAATACATTTCACTGTTTATTCTATTACTGTGGTCCTATTTGTAAGTTAATTCAGGACAGTTCTAACATGCCAAAATGACTAAGACATAGCTTCAGTAATCAAATATAACCAAGATTAAGGAGGAGAAATAATCATTCTTTTTGTCAGGCCTTGTTTATTGAGCAAAACACAGCTTAAGCAGCCCAAAACAGGCTATTTCCTGTTCAGTGTATTTATGGGAGTAATAGAGTCTTAAAGATGACTTGAGCACTGGGTTCCAATGCCCCCCAAAGTCTCTCTCTCTTCTTTTCCAGTCAGCACTAATCTTTGAAAGATCCTTTCAGAGTGACTGGAACGTGGCTTCTGTCACTTTAGACTCACATTTACCAGTCTCCAACCTCCTTGGACTCAGGCTCCTAGGGTGGCTGAACTGTAGTGCCAGGGAAATGTTAGTGGTTCCTCCAAAACCAGATAGGAGCCGATCTGATGCAACTCACAGCAGGGTCTTTATTCTCTTCAAGCTAGCTCGGGCCCCTCCAATGTACCACCTGCCCCACCTGCCCCACCTGCCCCACCTGCCCCACCTGCCCCACCTGTACCACCGTCACTCAGGACAGTTTGAGTGGTGGGGGAGCCCCAAATGTCTATAAGGCAAGACTATATATAGTAAGCAGCAAGTGTGTGTGTGTGTGTGTGTGTGTGTGTGTGAAGTGTGCAAGCACCTAATTGGAAAGCTACTGTGGCCTTTAACATAATTGGCTGGTGCTGGGAGTCATATCAAACTTAATTTCTGCTCCCTCTGCATTGGTGGTTGTTAGGCAGGGGGTGGGCTTGTATCCTGGGGGGTGCAGGTTTCTTGGGGGGAATAACCTAGAGACACTGATCTTGTTGAGGGTGTAACCTGGAGATGCTGGTCTTGTTGAAGATTAGCCTAGAGATTGGAGCCAGGCTCTGGTTTTGTTGGGGGGCATCTTGGAAACTAATGCTAGGTAGCAGCCTGTTAGTTTACCTGAGTTCAAACTTAGGTCAGGTTCTCTAAATTGGAGTCTGAACTTAAAAGCTTTGGCCTCTCAGAACAAACTTGAGCAAGGCCGGTCCCTAGATCAAGAACTGTGGCTAACAATGTGGGCCCCCCACTACCACCAAATGACATCTCTTTTTGCAGTTAGGAAAACATTTCCTAAGATAGAGAAAGGAAGATTCAGGAATTCGAAGCAAAATCGAGTCTCAGTGTAGAAATGAGAGGAACTTGCTATAATTGTATTTGTGTGTACTTATATGAAAATGTATTTTTTAACAGTGTCATGTACACTTCATATATACAATGAAAATTAAACTAAAATTATATTATTATGTAATTTGATACGGTGTGGTGTGTGTATGGAAGAGAGAGGAAGAGAGAAAGGGAGAGGGAGCAGGAAGGAGGGAGAGCTGGAGAGAGCGCGCACTACAGAGACTGGAGTGGCTGTCGGCTGAGTGGGCATGATGCTGGAACAAGAACTCTTAGGGAACATTTGAGTGGGTTTTTAAGGCTCGGTGGCATGTCAGCAGGCACACATTTGTATGTAGCTTTGCGAAAGAGTGAAAGTGTACGTTAGTCTGGACTGTGTGGGCCATACTAAGCTAGCTGTGATTTCCGTGTAAAGTGGGAAAGTGGGCTTGCATCTACTTTTTTGGTTTTTTTGCATCTAAACCACTCCCGTTTACATTCTTGGCTCTAAGCTGAACTTCATCCTATTGTTATTTAGATCTGTGTTTTGGGCTGGTGCTTGGTTCAGCAGCTTGAAGTGCTTACTGCCATACCTGAGCTCCCGAGTCCAGTCCTGGGGACCCTCGCTGTGGAAGGAGAGAACCTACTCCCTCAAATTATCTTCGGGCCTCCACACGTGTGTGGTGGCACCTGCGAACCCACGCTCATCCCCACCATGCCCAGGCACAGTTAAATATGTGAGTTTAAAGTCAGACTTCCTTTACAGGTAGATTGTTAGGCATCTAAAGTTCAGCCTTCCATCTGGAATCTGAGATTGTCCAGCTGCTCTGAGTTCATACTTCTTTTTGGTTTCTGAAACCATGAGTTTCATAGGCAAAAGGAATGACCACTTGGCCAGTGAAAACAGATGCTCAAACTCAAATCGGAGTCTCCATCTCTGGAGATGGGATATAACTGATTAGTCTCCAAATCTAATTAGTAAGGTGAGAGCGCACACACACACACACACACACACACACACACACACACACACACTGGGAGCCGCCTGGCCCAGAACTGGCCCAGAGCAAGGAGCAGTGCTCTGAAAAGAATGCTGATTACTATCTCAGGCAAATACCTAGATACTTCCCCATTTCTCAGGTTTTACAACTTTAAGATATTTCCCCATCCTTAGGTTTTATGACTTTAGATACTGCCCCATTCTTAGGTTTTACATTAACTCTAAGTCAACTGCTTCGGGAGAATCGAAACCTATACTATAGACCCTCCACCTGCTGACATCTGTGCTGCCATGGCTATGAAGAATTTCGGTTGCGGTTTTTTGCTTAAAAACTCGTGCTGTTGTCCGCAATAAACGGAGCTTGATCAGAACCCTGTCTTGCTCTCCGTCTTCGCGTCTCTTGTCCCCCCTACTCTTTCTCCAGGTTTGAGGCCCCTGCTGACTGCCCTGCAGGTCGGGGCGCGCGCGCGCACACACACACACACACACACACACACCCACATAATTCAAAGCATGCAAATATTACAATGAAAAAATGCCTGGAATTATGGTTAAATGTGAAGTGGTTCCTCTAGCGTATCTTAGTTTGAGGCTCAGTTTAGAGATAAAGGGAAACAAAACTGGGAACCAAGAGAGGTAACAGGGGAAACACCTCTGGGCTGATCCGGCTGATGAGCTTCATCCTGCAGCAGCTCCCAGGAGCCTGGGGATTCTGGAGAACTTGAGGCTGTGTTCCAGTGACTCCTGGAGGCACCATCAAGGGATGGACTGATGTAGGGAAACTAGCCAACATGGCCACATGGTGACAGGCAACATACTGCCAACTGCTCCTCTGCAGAAGACAGAGGGAAGCAAGGATCAGCCTAAAGCAGTGTCACTAAATCATGACACTGAAGGTGTTCATCCTGGCTCTCATCATGTGTTGGATAACTAGTCCCTGACATTTACACTGTCCAGTCCCACTGGGAAACAGCCCAGTGTCCCACCGAAGCTCCACAAGCTTACCCATCACTCATCAGGCCACGCTCCCGCTGGTGATGCTTCCAACAATTTTTTAATAAGCTCCCACCAAAATTCTTATAAAACCCACATTTTTATTATAATTGACAAAGCCCAGCTGGATGCAGCCCCAATCACTTATTTTTTTTTTCCTTTTTGCATGCCAGTTTCTCACCCACACTGTCTCAGTGATCCCGGACTCTGTCAGTTCCTAGGAAATGCTGAGATCTGTCCTGTTCCACTGCCTCTGTACTAGGAGATCTTGAGCCTGGCCCTTGCAAAGCTGGGGCTACTATAGCCAAACTTCAAGTTCACTGCTTCTCAGAGGAGCTCTCATCCCAAAGCCTCTGCTCACCCTTGACGCCTCCTGTGCCAGAGAATCCTGTGCTTTTATGGCTCCCTCAGCAGGCACAGGACTCCAAAGTCCTTCAGCTGCTTCTTTTCTCGATTTTCCGAGATCAGGAATCTAGTTTATCACTCAATCCTGCGGTCTCTAGTATGTAAAGCAGAGATGGGAACATAGTAGGATTTTAATATATGTTTTTTGAATGAATGAACTGGCATTCAGAGAGAAAAAGATTGAGGGCTTATATAAAAAAATACAAGAGTATAGAGATGTATGGGGCTGACGATAGGTTTATTAAAAATCATATAAGCACTAGGTATAGTGGTATCTACCTTTACTCCCCAGCAACTGGGAGGCAGAGGCAGGTGGATCTTTTTGAGTTCTAGACCTGCCAGGGCTGTATAGCGAGAACCTGTCTTAAACAAAAACAAAAACAAACCCCCAACCAACCAACCAAACCAAACACAACCACCACCACCACCACCACCACCAAAACAAACCCAAAAAATCAAAACCAACTAACCAATCAACCTACCAACCAACCAATCAATCAACAACCAACCAACCAACCAACCAATCAGCCAACCAACCAATCAGTCAACCAACCAACCAACCAAACACAACCACCACCACCACCACCACCAAAATGAACCCAAAAAATCAAAACCAATCAACCAATCAACCAACCAACCAATCAATCAACAACCAACCAACCAACCAACCAACCAATCAGCCAACCCAATCAGCCAACCAACCAACCAACCAACCAAACACAACCACCACCACCACCAAAACAAACCCAAAAAATCAAAACCAACCAACCAATCAACCAACCAACCAACCAACCAATGAAGAAACAACTCAAATCATATAAGACATATTTGTAGAGCACTTGAAAACTCACATGAGGCATTAAGCTGGTTGGTAATCACTAAACACAAGCCACATGGGTTTAGCACTGTCTAAGCTTCTGTTCCACTGATTTGCTTCCATGTTATGGCCACCTTTTTTCTGTCATCTGAAACTTTTTTTTTTTTTTGAGGTACTGATATTGAACCCAGGCCCTTGTGCATGCTAGGGATGTACTCTACCACTGAACCTCATACTCAGCCCCAGTCCTTTGCATCTCAAAATTACACGAACATATTTTTCTGGGGTCTGCCTTAGGCCTTTCTTGATGAAGCTAATTTCCCTCTTTAGAATACGGGGTCCTAGTTTCACTGTCACATCTGGTGGACTGTGAAACCCGTGAGCCCCAACTCTTGCTGCTCACATTGGGGTCAGGAGCAGAAATCCAAAACATGAGTTGTGCCTGGATCTTCTGCATGTGAATTTCCCCTTTGCTTGCCATATTCTTCCTCCACTGTGGCGCTGAGTGAGGCGTATCTAGAACCAACCCTGTTTTCTTATGTGCTGTTTGGGGATGAAGAACTGTGGTCACAGGTTCTAGGGAGTAACAGAGATGGCTTGCTAGCTGTGACACTGGTGTGCCTTTCCTGTGTTTAGTCACCTGTAGTCCCTCGCTTCCTCCCCACCCCCCCAATCGGGAAGTGAGGCACTATGCCCTTTCCTTCCTGCAGGGCTACCTTCTTTGCCCTTGAAGTTTGTTTTAGAATAACCCTGTGTCCTGTAAGCTTTTTGGCAGAGGTAAACATGAGCCATCCCAGGATTCTGCCATGTCTAAAATATTCCACATAAGGAGTGCTTTTCTAAAATAACAGTGTCTGGCTTTTGGTGTTAAATCGCTAATTATTACATCCTGTGCCTCCTGTGAAATGTGCCATCCTAACAGACGGGGGATGTGATGTTCGGCGTGCCTTTTAGGACCAGGCATCAGGTGAGCAAATGAGAAGAAAGCAGTGTTTGTTGAACATTAACTACACGATGCATACCGGGCTCTTGGAGATGACAGGTCTACATAGTGAATAACAACATAAATATGTTGTATATTTAACAATCCAGGGAACTGAAATGTAGACGAAAAACAAAATCAAGTAACTTGTTTCAAATCAGACAGCCAGTAAAGTAAAACACATAACAGAAGACACGCCTTACAAGGGCATCATTTTGTTTTATTCTGAGGTGTTGTGTGTTAAATATTCTGATGTTCACTTTGCCAGCAAAACAGACCGGCTCGCCCAGAATCATCATCTTAAACCTTCATCTTGCTGTTTGTGAGCTGTGAGCTGTTGTCTCCCAAAATTCACATTCTAGTTTGGAAGATGCTGCACAAAAATATAATTGTGCATTCTCGGACAGCTTAGCAATATATAACGGAGTTATGCTTGTTTAGTAAGATCTAAAAGAAATATTGTTTTATTAGCTTTAACATTAAAATGAAGACACACACCTGCAATGGGGCTCGAAGTGTTTAGCAAGGCCTGTGGCTATTATTCTTGCTGGCTGACTCATGGAGACTTGGGGTCAATCTTGGGGAGCACTTTTATTTACCCTCCCCTGCAGGACCAGACAGGTTCCCTTCAGGTTTCTTGCATTTCAGAGATTTTTTTCAGCACTTCGGGAAGCTGAGGTTTGCTCTTCTTTCAATTAGGAATCCGTGAACTTTCCATTTCTGATGGTTCTTGGGGGAAGAGGGTTTCTCTTTATGATGTAGCTTCCAGTCTTGCAGCATTGGACTGGAGACTTTTTTTTTTTTTTTTTTTTGGTTTTGGTTTGTTGGGACAGGGTTTCTCTGTGTAGCCCTGGCTGTCCTGGAACTCACTCTGTAGACCAGGCTGGCCTTGAACTCAGAAATCCACCTGCCTCTGCCTCCTAAGTGCTGGGATTAAAGGCGTGCACCACCACTGCCCGGCTGACTGGAGACTTTTGAAGACCTAGCTGGTATCATCCTCTCACTGAGCCTCTATTGACTGTACTGTGTCAAGTCATCCTCACGGCTACCTTGAATGACAGTGTGCTGCCAGCGGCTAGATTCCCTAGAACATCAACAGATCGCCCTATCAGACTTTTTTTTTTTGAGACATACCGTAGTCCGGCCTCAATTTTATGTATTCACATTCAGTTGATAGCTGAAGATGACACCAGCCTTCTGACTCTTCATCTTCTAGGTGCCTTCATCTTCTAGGTGCTGAGATTACAGAGTTGTGTCACTAAAAGCAATTTGGGCAGTGTCAGGGATCAAACCCATGGCATTGTGCTTGCTAGGCAAGCACCCTAGCAACGGAGCTAGGCCCTGCTGATTAGACAAAGGTGATTAGTAAAGGTGAAATCCACAGAGACAGAGCCTTCGGGGTCCTGCTGAAAGGGGCTCAGGGGGATGTCTGCAGGAGTAAGGCCCTGGCCTGGATGGTGGGGCTTGCAAGTTAGAGAAAGGGTTACATTTGGGTGGAGTTCACGGCATGTTGGCTTTGGGCTATGAGAAGTGGAGAGATGAAGGAGTTGAAGCAAGTCTTTCGGGTACGGTGGTCACTATTGCTTAGCCAGTTGTTTCGGTAAGCTGGTCACTATTGATAAACCAGCTGTTTTGGTTAGCTACAGCCTTGTCTTTCAGGAGCAAGCATTTCCTGGAGGAAGCAGCTAAGTCACCAATACTCGTTTTCAGTGTGCCTTAAACATAGAGAAAAGCAAATTATATTCTAATATTATCTAATAATGAGAAAAAAGTGGGTTGGCTTCAGTTATGAGTAAACTTTTGCTATTAATTTCAAAATGTGTATATGTGTGGGTGTGGGTGTGTGTGAGCGTGTGCACTGGGGTGGGAAGTCAAAGGATAATCTTGGGTTTGGTCTTTGCCTACTACCATGTTTGAATCTGGGTTCTTTCCTCATTCACTGGAGCCTTGGCCAGAGTAGCCTGGCCTGCGAGGTTTTGGAGATTCTCCCGCGTGTTTACCTTCCATCTCTCAGTAGGTTTGCTGAGATTAAAGACACATGCAGCCTGCTTTCTCATGGGTTCTGGGGATCTGAACTCAGGTGGTCAGTTTTATATGGCAGATGCTTTACAAATGGAGCCACATTCCTGCCCATTATTAATTCATCTAATTTATCACAGGCGTGGCCAAGTGACACCAAGAAAGCGTTTCCTGTTCTTTTTGTTTTTTGTTTAAGAGTTCTGATTGCATCATAGAGAAAGTCATATCCCAGTCAAGCCATCTGCTCGTCCAAAATCATCCTGCATATTTCTGATAATATGGATTTTAAATTTCACCAGTGTTTCCCAGTGGAGACCAAGGAGCACAGAGCAGAGTTTAGTATCTAACACTGGGATGTAGTTCTCAATTTAAAACATTTGTGGAAGATAGGCACTATGCAGGCTGGATTAATGAACAGCAAATGTAAGTAATGATGATGTCTGGGAAAAATTTAAAAGCCCTTTTATACTTGAAGAATCTGGGTCTCTTTCTCTTTGTTTAACATTTTTCTTTTCCAGAGAAAAGACATTGTGCAACCCAGTTTAGCAAAATAATTTAGGTTCAACAGAGTCCTTCCCCTGTGTTAGGAATCCAGGCTTAGTGTTTTTCCTGCCTGGATGCCTTCTGTGCTCAGAACCAGACTCCACTGTTTAGGTCTGAAATTCAGCTAATGCACGCATGCATCTTTACTAGAATGAATGTAATTCTCAAGAGAGGATGTGTTTTACATAACAATTTCTTCAGGGGAAATTCGTTTCAGTTTTAGAAGAAGAAAAGGGAAACAGAAAATGTTGATTTCTCCAGAAAAGGCAACAGATCCCCAAAGACACTTGATTTCATAGGGTGATTGTAAAACTTAAATCCTAATTGTATTGCTTGCATTGCAAACAAACCTTTCACAATAATACTTTCTAGAGACTTTTCTGATCCAGGTGGGCCTCTTTTCTCCATTAAGTAACTTTTGCTTGGAAAGACGATCCCAATGAATAAATCTTTGCTCACTGGGAGTGTGGACACAGCCGATGTAAAGCTTCCCTTTGGGCCTGGCTTGAGTGTGAATTAGAAGCTGATTTTGTCCCCCAGCCCTGGCTTTCCAATATTCTTGCCTACAGGTGTCACTCTGTTTCACTCTGTGGTCGACAACTGCTAAAGCCTGACAGGATCTGAGACTCCTCTGGAGAGCAAGCTGTGACACTCATATTCAGGATCCAGGGACACCCTGTGCAGATCACTTGGAGCTCTGTAGAGAGTGGGTTCAGAGCAGAGGGAACACATTCTTTGGGGACAAACCATTTTATTCTCACATAATAATTTTTTCTTATTAATGCAAACCAAAACAGGTATTGGTTTACAAAATTTTGTGTTCTCGCTGTAAAAAAAAGCAAACGACATAATAAAAGAAAAAATTTCTTAGTCATCTGGTTTCCGATCTCATTTCCCTTCTGAACCTCAGTCTTTGTGGGGACACACATGGAAACTTTCTAATATCAGAAGCAATGGCAATATTGGGGCGGGGGTGGGGTTGGGGGTGGGTGTTCTGGAGGTGTTTGCTCAGGGAGGGGAAGCCCTAGTCTCTCATGACAGATTTTAATTACTGCAAGTAACTCCAACAGGTGTCTGATATCTATGTGTGTTAAGGTGAAATCTCATGCACAAACGCATGTCCATGAAAGACAAACAAAAGCCCAGTGTTAACACTAAGTAAGGATAGCCCACCTTTCAGACCTGCTAAGCACACCTTCACTCCCGCCCCCCCCCCCCCCCCCTTCCAGATATCCCAGGATAAAAGCCGCTGCTGCTTCTGAGGTTAGCTTTTTCTCTTTATCCTGGTCTCCTTAGGGTATGGCCCTCCTAGGAGATTTTCTCTGGTTCCCTGCTGGCTAGCTCTGAAGAATTGCAAACCGGAGGAGTCATAAGGACTCCTAAGCCTCAGAAGCCACAGTAACCTCAGCCAGTCGAGATGGTTGTGGATTTCTGAGAAACTCTGCCTTGCCAAGTTCATTCAGCTTCCCTAAGACCCGTGCAGTGGGCCAAGTCAAAAGACAGCTGGAGACCTCTGACCGCTGGAGTTGCCAAGTTTTAGAGAGTCCCTGGGGGAGCAGGGCCAAGGGCGCAAGTCAGCACCACTTAAAAGAGCTGCTAGTGCTCACTCAGCACCTGCCCCAGAGCAGCCAGAACACCGCAGCGAGGCGCATGCTCCACGGGGCACACACGACTGCAGTGAGGGCTGCCCCGGGATCCTCAGGGACCCAAAGAAGCCTTGGTGAGTGTGGGTTGCAGGGCTCCCAGCCTGAAACTCAGGGTGTAAGGAGACTCTCTTCCTCTGCAGAGTTTGCTTGGGTTCCAGGATGGAGGCTCAGGGAATATTGTCACTAAAGGAAACGGAGGTCCCTAGAGCAGCAGTTCTCAACCTGTGGGTCGTGACTCCCCCACCCCCGGGGTGGTGTCAAATGACCCTTTCACAGGGGTCGCATATCAGTTATTTACATTGCAATTCATAACAGTAGCATAATTACAGTTATGAAGTAGCAATGAAAATCATTTTATGGTTGGGGGTCATGACAACATGAGGGACTGTGTTAAAGGGTCTCAGCGTTAGGAAGGTTGAGAACCACTGCCCTAGAGGCTAGACTCTTAGAATGGAAGAGGACCTCAGTGCAATGTGGTTTCCAGATTTTAGAAGCTACTTTGAAATGCCTGGTCGCCGGGGGGGGGGGGGGGGTGAGCGTGGGGGTTCTCTAACCTAGACCTTCTGAATGTGAATCTGAGGGAATTCGGGAAGGTGGGTGCCCGACTGTTCTACCATTCAGTCAACCCGTTGGTGTCTAAGGCTCACGTAGAGAGCCCTCATAAGAGCAGTGGGTGTACTGTGGGTGGATTCCACAATGATCTGATACACTCTACCGTGGGCATTGGTGTCTGGCCTCAAACTCTAAACTGCCCTGTGAGATTTCCTCAAAGCAGCACCTACAGCTTCCATAAACATTGCTGAGTTTCTAGTGTGTGTGGAACTCCAGCGAAAGTTCTGAGCGAGTTAGCTGCTCTCACAATCTCCATGTTGAGGTCTGCTTCAGTGGTGGAAGCCTGTTGTTAGCTGCAGGGTTTCTTAGCCCATGTGGATGTTGGTTTTCAGCAGTCAGCTGCCCCTTCAGAAGTTAATTTTCATTGTTGTTGCTGCTGATGTCCATCTAGTCTGATTGATTAGAAACTTTGGAAGAGATGTATTTTATGAATTCCAAACAAAATCTCTAAGAAAAACCCACATTTGCAAGATATACTTTTGGACCTATATACTTTGGTTTATTGTGCTACAGTTTACAAGTAGAATAAATAGGTATACTATTAGTTCTTTATTTGTGTGTGTGTGTGTGTGTGTGTGTGTGTTTCCACAGGTGACACTGGTGTTCTTTCAGAGGTCAGAGGACAAGTTGTGAGATTTAGTTCTCTCCTTCCACTAAGCAGATTCTGGGGATTGAACTCATATCTTCAGACTTGGCAGCAAGCCATTTTACTAGCTGAGACGTCTTAGTGGTCCCTAGGGCATCCTGAGACTTCTAGGTAATTGATGAGAAAACACAATTCCCCAAGGTTCTGAATCATCCTTTTAGATGAGCTGGCCCTTCATTTCTGCCTAGAACCCACCTCATTAAATATTTGATAACAAAGACACACATATAGTTTGTGGTCAGTTATTGATTTCATACTTTTTCTTTTAGTGTTTTAATCAAATTAAGCCTACATCTTTTCGGTAGCAATTTCTTTGGGTCGTTTCCAGATTCCCCTCTCTTTGGATACAGTAAGTGTACGGTGTTCTGGTTCAGCACTTGCCAATTTTGTTTCAAAGTGTTTCCCCAATATTCCCTACCAGTCACAGGCATATGACACTGAATGGCCGTTACTGTCTCAGATAAAACAGAGATGTACTTAACATAAGATCAGATACTGATCAGGGTTGCTTGAAAAACAGTTTTAGTGACGTCAGTAAAACCGGGAGGCGTCTCTGAGAGTATTGGAAGCCTGCAAAGATGGTTTGTGTCTTAGTTAGGGTTTTATTGCTGTGAAGAGATACCATGACAACTCTTATAAAAGAAAACATTCAATTGGGGCTGGCTTACAGTTTCGGAGGTTTAATCCATTATCATCATGACAGGAAGCATGGCAGCATGCAGGCAAACATGGTGCTGGAGGAACTAAGAGTTCTACAGCTTGATCCTCAGGCAGCAGAAGGGGACTGTTTCACTCTGGGCAGAGCTTGGGCACTAGGAGACCTCAAAGCCCACCCTCATAGTGACTCACTTCCTCCTGCAAGGCCTCACCTATTACAACAAGACCACACTTCCTGATAGTGCAACTTCCCATGGGCCAAGCATTCAAACACATGAGTCTATGAGGCCATACCTATTCAGGCCACCACAGTTTGCAATGGTTAATTTTCAGATCTAGGCAGTACACGGTTTCTTCTGAAGATTTCAGTGAATAGGTGCTCATTTGATAGTCCCAGGTAATAAATACGTCAAGCCTGTTCTCTTAGCATAGAATGATGTGTTAGGCTGATGATTATTATCTTGGAAGGTAGCAGGATCATGAAGATGCCAGAATGATAGAATTAGAATTTTAGAAGGATGAAGTAGTATATTGGAAAAATTATCTTTGTAGTCAAGAGATTGCAAACCTTTGGGCAAGCTATAAGTGCTTGATCCTCTGTCTCTTTGTAAAATGGGTATAATTATAGTTACTTTATGCAACTGAAGGAAGAATTGAGCTAAAATAGACAGCATATAAAATGTTTTCCACATAGTGGATATATTGAATATGTGCTAACATTTATTAACAGTATAATTGTATAGCTAATTTTGGGCTAATTGGGTTTTTAAAGATGTATTTGTTTTATATATGAGTACACTGTAGCTGTCTTCAGACACACCAGAAGAAGGCACTGGATCCTATCATAGATGGTTGTGAGCCACCAGGTGGTTGCTGGGACTTGAACTCAGGACCTCTGGAAGAGCAGTCATTGCTCTTAACTGCTGAGCCATCGATCCAGCCCAGGCTAATTGTTTTTAACAACTAGGAAACTAAAACATAGGTTTGAGTAAATTGTAATGTATATTGTCAAAGGTCTAGACTTCTTGATTAATATGAAAGCATAATCTATAATTTACATGCTAATTATTTATATATGAGTATTGTCAAAAGCTTAACTATGTATTAATGTACCTACTACCACTAGTGTTTTCACAGAGACCAGAGCGCTAACACCCTGAGAAAAGTTCTATTTTCTTGCTGGGTTACAGACCTTTTTCATCTATCTATAAGATAACCTTAGTTTCCAGGGAGTTTACAGTGTGGTTTCATAGCCTAGCACATCACTTTGTCAATCAATGTAAGGTTTTCTTTCTTTTTCCTTTTTTAAAAAAGATTTATTTGTTTATTATGTATACAGTGTTGTATCTGTCTGTATGTCTGCATGCCAAAAGAGGCCACCAGATCTCATTACAGATGGTCATGAACCACAATGTGGTTGCTGGGACTAGAACTCAGAACCTCTGGAAGAGCAGACAGTGCTCTTAACCTCTGATCCATGTCTCCAGCCTTCTTTTCCCCCTAAAGATTTATTTATTTATCTACTTATTTATGTTTCATGTGTGTGGGTGTTTTGTCTACATGTGTGTAAATGCATTGTGCGTGTGTAGTTCCCCCGGAGCTGGAGTTACAGATGGTTATGAGTAGCCAGAATTCAACACCCTCTAACCAGCAGGAAGTGGTCTAGGATAACATCAACCTTCCCCTTACTCTCCTTTCTATCTAGTGTTAGGGGTTGAAAGGGTAGAAAAAGGATGGAGAACGGAGGAAGAAAGAAGAACCCACAAAGTAGCAAAGGCAGCTGCATACGTGGACATCCTTGCAAGAAGAACAAGGGCTCTTGACTGCTCAACAATCACTCTGGCCTCTGTAGGGTTTTTCCTAATAGAAAAAAACCCGAGACTGTTAGAATATTGGACAGGAAACTACTGCAAGTCTGCAATACCGGTATAAGATGAGAATAGTTCTTAGTTCTTTGGAGAATATAGTGTGTGTGTGTGTGTGTGTGTGTGTGTGTGTGTGTGTGTGTGCACATACTCCCACACACATGAATGTTTATATCAATGAATAGGGCTGTTGGAGAGAATGTCTTAAGACCAGTCTTCTAGGTAACTGAGTAGCTAAGGGCATTCAAATAAAAGAGATGATCCTCCCTAAGTCGAAGTACTTCAGGCATGAAATTAGATAATAATGATGTTCTTGCCTAGGCCTTGAAGGAGGTTATATAAATTGCTAGCTTTACACCCCATAGTAATTCTGGGAGGTAAAAAAAGACAGGCACTTGGCCAAGATGATGTGCTCAGTCAGCTGACAGTGATTCTAAACTTCTGGTCCCTAGTTTCCTTAATGGGTGGACAGGGTTATGTCACAGAAGAAATAAAGGAATAAAGATGACTTCACATATTTAGCTTTGCATTGTGATGAGATTTAGAAAAGATATTTGCAAAGAGTGGGCTATAATCAGACTCAGCAGCCATCATCTGAATTTGATCATTCAGAGATTCATTGTCTGTCTACTCGGGTCAGTATCATGGAGCATGTTAGGTGTGGGCCATGTGGTAAGATTCCTAACATTAGTTCATTCTTCTGTGGTTTTGGTAAATAAAAGAACACACCTAGAGGCAGCGGTAAAGACAAAGGGTGAAGAGTGTTGATGGCCACGCAGTAGGAGATGTGTACGTACTGCTGTCCCAACCTCTCACAACTAAGAAAATCAAAGAAAAGACAAAGCCCAAACTAAGCCAATCAAGACAGCTGACTAGGAAATGAATCTAGAAAAAGTATATTCATTTGAGTAAAGCAGCAACAAGCACTTTAAGCACAGTGAGGGGAAAACTTTGATTCTCAGTAGTAATGAGCTATAATTTAGCTAACAATTATGAGTGCTGAGTATGCCGAACCAAATCTTGTTGGATATTTTATTCCTCAATGTACTCCCTCCCACAAGTGTATCCAAAGGTTTCACAGAAAACTCAAGGAACCAGAACAAGCCTCATCCAATAAGTTTCCAAGAAGATTTTTTTTTTTCAAAAAATAATTAAAACATTTGTAGGGTTCTGACTTTTTCTTTTACTACAAAGCAGATTCCTTAGTTTGCGGGTTGGCGTTTGGGACTTCCTGTATTTTATCTCTTTACAAATTGTTCTGACTCTTTAAGTGGCTCATATGGTCCTGGAAGGAGAGAAGCTTGTGAGGCAGTTTCCTTGTGCTAACTTACAGGCTGCGTTGTCTAGTTCTTGGCTCCTCTCTGTTCTCCATCCTTGATCTCCTCCTCTTTGTGCATAAGACGACTTCAGTATTGGAAAGTGAACTCAAAGGCTCCTCCAAGATCTACGAGATGCAAAAAATCACCCTTTTCATGCACCCCAAGCATGAAAGTACAACTCTTCTCCCAGTCAAAGCCCACCATTGGCTCACAGTTGCCAACAGGATAAAGTTAAGTTCCTTCAAAGCTCCCTAGGGTATCTAAAGCTTTCCACCGCCTGGGCCTCTTAGTCCTGCCTTTCCTACATTATCTTCCGAGTTTCCTCTTCCCCTAATATCTTGGACACTGTTGATGTAGAAGTCTCCAGTCTCTCTCTCTCTTTCTCTCTCTCTCTCTGACACACAACACAGACATTAATACATACACACACGCATGCATGCACACACACACTCAAATGTACACACACACATTCTAGTGCACACACATGCATGCACAAACACATGCACACATACACACACATGCATACATACACATGCATGCATACACATGTATACACACCCTCAAGTGCACGTTCGCACACACACACACGCACACACACACACACACGAATACCTCTGTTGCTTATTTCTACCCACAGGACTTGCTGTCATTCTGATCTTTGTCACTTTTGCTTTTATACTCTATGAGTCTTTCAAACCCTCTCCAGATGCCACCTCTTCCTTGAAGCCTTTCCCAAATTCTATGCTATTTTCTGAGTGTTTCGCTGATGCCCTCGTTTGAGATTGATACCTCAGTCTGTCTTCTTACATAGCTATCCGATGTCTACCTTTCTCATTCACTTCCTTTGTTACTTAGTACTCTGCACCAAGCACTGGAGTCAGAGAGACTTGGTCTCTGGTCTGAAAAAGTTTGCCTCTCAGAGAGTAAACAAAGAGAACAGAAATCTTTGTCTGTTTTCTCTTGCTAAATCTAAACTACCCTCAACAGATCCACCTGTTTTTCTCCCCCAACTGCTGAGGTTAAAGTACATTGATTCTCAGGATAAGTTTGCTGAGTGGGTAATGTATCAGAAGTATGTGTGTGGGTCTGTGTGAGCACATATGTACATATATGTGTATGCTTGGGTATATAAATATTTTTGAACTATATAAAGTCCAGTGACATCATGGAGGGAAAGGACACCATTGTCTACAGCAGGAGTTGGACTTGGCTTGGGACATACACTGCTTGTGCTTTATGTAAAGACTAGGTTGTCATTTCATTGTTCTATGTTGCAGGCAAAACTTCCATTTTATTTCTCCTACCCTGAGCCAGCCATAGAGTCTCCATTTATTCCAAAGGTGAAGCTAGGACTGTCGATGTACCCCTGTACCCTGCTAGAGTTGCCCCACCCTCCAAAGACAGTTCAAGAGTGGTCCAATATGGTAGAATGGTATATTAGTTATTTTACTGGTTGATGTGGCCAGACAACCTGAGAAGAATCAACTCTAGGAAGGAGAGGGTTATTCTTGTTCACAGTTCTGGGTTGTAGTTCACCACGGTGACAGATGCATGGTGACAGAAGAGTGAGGCTGCTGGGTACATTGCATCTGGAGTTAGGCAGGAGAGATGAACGTTGGTGTTCAGACTACATTGTCTTTTTTTTTTTTTTTTAACATAGCTCTGGTTGTCCTGGGACTCGCTATATAGCCCAGGCTATATAGCGGCCTCAAATACACACAAATCCACCTGTCTCTTTTCCCTAACTTCTGAGGTTAAAGGCATACATCTCCCTACTTGTCTACATAGTTCTATTTTTAAAAGTGTGTGTGTGTGTGTGTGTGTGTGTGTGTGTTTGTATTTGTGGAGGCTGGAGGATAACCTCTGGTGTTATCTTCAGTGACATTGCCCACTTCCTTTGAGATGGATTTCTCATTGGCCTGGAGCTTACCAATGAGGCTAGGCTTGCTGGCTAACGAATCCCAGGCATCTTCCTGTCTCTACCTCCCCAGTACTGGGATTACAGTTGCATGCTTGGCTTTTTACGCGCGGGTGCTGGGAATTGAACTCGGGCCCTCAGGCTTGCAAAGCCATCACTTTAGTGACTGAGCTGTTCTTCCAGCTGCTTAGTTTTTCCTTTTCATTGAGCCTGGAACCCAAGCTAATGGAGTAGTGCCACCTACATCCAGGTGGTCTTTCCCCCTTATTTAAACCTCTCAGAAACAACCTCAAAGGCAAGCCCAGAGATGTGTTCTAAGGTGATTCTAACGCAGTCAAGTTGACAATAAAGATTAAGCATCGCACACAGGCTTGGTGTAAATGCTTAAATTGTAGAGTTGACTTTTCATATATAGAGCATTCCTTTGTCATCCTCAAGACACTCAAGACATGGCCTTTTGTCCTAGAAGTGCCTGACAGTGTTGTGATGGGAGGTTTGCTAGGCCCTTGAGTGGCAATGGCTGGGCAGATGGTGCCTCTTATCATTTCCTTATTAATCCGGTTCAACAACTCTTTCGTGAGGACCTGGTTTTGAGCAGACACTGAGCTAGAAAATTAGGACTTTCAGAGGTGAGACAGGAAACATCCAGTCCTGCCATCAGCAGCTGTTCGAACTGGGAAGAAAAAATGGGTTAAGAAAATCCATGTCACAGGACATGGTGAAATGTGCGAAGTGTCCAGTAGAGGTGCAAGACGACTGGACATGGGCTGTGTTGATAGATTTGGGGATAGAGAGGAGACCACACATTCTCTGAGGAATGGAGCCAGGGAAGAAACATGAAAACCAAAGACCGTAGAACCATGTAGCACCCACAAAAAGACAAGAAAATCTGGCTGGACCCTTCACTGCCCCTACTGATAGGAAAACCAAATATGCATTCCAGATGTCCCCAGAAGTAGACCAAAGCACCAGAGGCTGTGTGACCTTGGGTTTGCTGTTCTACTTCACTAGACCTCAGACCCCTAGCTTTCTGGAAAGGCCAGCATGTGTGGTCTGGAGCCTTCAGCAGCTGGAGCTTGTGGCTCCTAAAGTTGTGACCTTTGCCCTTTTGCTTGAGCTCCTTATTCTGGTCCATGCCAGACGCAGGTCTGTGTGTGTGGGTACTTACCTTGAGTGATGGATGATGAGCCAGGAGGGGAGGAGGATAGACCCTGGGAGAAAGGAGACAGTAGCTGATGGGAGGGGTACCCTCACTTTTATTTTCTGCCCTCATTAATTTCTTCTTGTTCCTTTAGCTGCAAAAGGAGAGGAAAAAAAAAAAAACGTAAGGATGGTGGCTCCAAACGCTATTTAATAAGCTCTTTTAGAGTTGGGATTTAGCTGTGTAAACTTCCAATAAACTGTCTACCTAAGCAGTTGCAAGCCAGAGGACTCAAGACCCCAACGCCTTTGTTGCGTTAATAACTTATTAAATAATTTCTGGTTTCTTTTAGTGTCTGACTCTGCCAAAAATAATCACAAGCCTTACCATGTGCTCAAAACAAAACAAAAAACACAAAAAGACTTTCTTAAGATTCTCTTTTATTTTTTAGCCCGGCAGTGGTGGCACACACCTTTAATCCCAGCACTTGGGAGGCAGAGACAGGTGGATTTGATTTCTGAGTTCGTGGCCAGCTTGGTCTACAGAGTGAGTTGAACTCCAGGACAGCCAGGGCTGTACAGAGAAAAGAAACCCTGTCTCGAAAAACCAAAAAAAAAAAAAAAAAAAAAAAAAAAAGATTCTTTTTTTCCCCCCAATTTACCAAATCGACTTAAGACCCCAAACTGCAAGTTTCAAAACAGACCATCTCATAGTGTGACAGGAGAGTAGGGGCTGGAGAAGGAACGGTCAAGATTAACACATAACAACCCAGTTGGCAGGGAATGGGCTGGAGACCATTCCATACCTGGACTTCAAGAGTAAAACAGAGCATGCTCAGTCAGTGTGCAGAGGCTGGAAGCGTCTTCACCTGGGCTTCATCTAATGAACAGAGCATGCTTGAAGGAGGCCCTCTAAGTACAAACTAGAGAGATGAGTACCGTATAAAAGTCCTATAAAGTATGGTCCGCCTCGTGATCCAATGGGTTCTAGGTGCCTTCCTCATCTCACTAGCCCGATTCCATTGTTTGGAGTGTTTTTCCTTTCCGAATCAGCCATCACTGTTTCTAACCCTATGTCCCTGGTGCCATTCCTGGAACACAAGTCTCTAGAATTCGGTGCCCTCTGAACTAGGACCATCTGCCAGGTCTAAGCACGTTTTTCTCTTTCTTTTCCTTTCTAAGCATCCTTAGAAACTTCTATGCATGCTTTCCTTGGCATGCTGGGCTTTCTTGCTCTTTCTTCAAAGCTTTGCCATCCTTTGGCCTTTGGTTTTCTCTCTGTCTCTTCTCCATCTCTCCTTCAGGAAGCTGCTAAGATTTGTGGTTCGTCTGTCCTGTTGTGTTTCTCCTGAACCCCAGTAAAACTGTCCTTACGCTTCCATCTGTGTAGGTTTCTAATTTCCCTTTTTAATAAGATGGAGAGCGCAAGGTTTCCCTGGTAACTGTAGGAAGTACAGTTACCCAGTCGGAATGAACAATGTTGCCCAGTATCTAATGTGTGGACTGCTAGCTTGAATTCCCATCAGGCTCTCAGAGTTGGGAAGCAAGTGGATTGAGTTGGTTTTCTTGGAAGCTTTTCAAACCCTGCATTTCTTTGAGTCCCTAGTCTGGTTTTGGCTATCTCTACTCCAGAAAGACACTAAAATCTCTAAAATATAATTTATTTACACTACTTAATAATACTGTTAAAGGATTGTAAAATTTTAGGGGGAGAGTCTTGGAAATGTTTGAGATTGAGCCACCCTTAAGTACAGAGATAACCTACAGCCAATTGGCTGGCTTTCTACAGATGCTTACCTCCTTTCATTGCTGGCAAGGTTGAATTGAGTGCTAAGGCTTGACTGGTGACTCAGAGGCTCATATCTCCAAACTCTGAGAGCTAGGGGCCTATAGCTCCATGCTTCAGAAGCTACAGCGATAGGTCCCCAGACACTCAAGTTTTAGGTATCTGCTCTAGGGAGCCTGTAGCCAGCAGCAGCCCTGGTTGGCAGCTTCTGCCATTCTTGGCTTACAGTAGCAGCAGCAGGTAACAGCAAGCAGCCCAGGGAGCACTGTCTTACAGCTCTTAAAAAGGCCTAGTGATGGGCCCCTTAGTCCCACAATGACAACTTTCTTAGGCCCAGAGTATTGGGATTTCTAGGCCTACACAGTGTCTATTGACAGTGACTAGCCCTTACAGCTGCTCTCTGGCCTTGTGTGGCTGACACCTTGGCAGCTCTCTGGGACTTTCTCAGCCCTCCTTTCTCTTTTCAAGGTCTTTCTTCACCTAAGCTCACCACTCTTCCTCACTATCCCACTCCCTCTCACTCCTCCATCCCCCATTGCTCCTGGCACACCCCCTCTCCCTGTTACTGCAGCTCCTTTCACCTCCACCACTTCTGCCTTTGCGGCCTCTACTGCTCAGTGCCAATTCCATTCCACTGCCATCTCCCCTTGGTGTTTCCAGTTCAGTCTGCTCTACGAACAACAGAGACCCATTAGCTGTGCACACCTCCAGGGGACGGGGCAAGCATACTCCCCCCCAAAGAAGCCCTAGAGCGTTATACTACCAAGGGGCGAGGCTCTACTCGACTTAGAAGAAAGATTTTGGGATACTATACTAGCTTAAGCAATGGGGCTGCAGAGATGACCCAGCAGCTTTTCCAGAGGATCAGGGTTCAATTCATGACCGCTTGCAACCATCCATGACTCCAGTTCTGGGAAATCTCATCCCCTCTTCTGAGGGTACTGCAGTCATGTGGTGTACAGACACATGTCCAGACAAACCACCTATACACATAAAATAAAACTAAATCTTAAAAGAACAAGCAACAAAAGAAAATGCAGACAAATTGGGCTTTGTAAAATTTGAAACCACTTGTCTTAAAGTATGTCTTAAGGTGAAAATATAATCCAGAATGGGAGAGCTCTTTTTGCAAGTCATTTATCTGCTAAGTGTCTGGTATCAGGATATGTAAGCAATTTCAGCTACACGGCAACAGAAGCCTGCCAAAAGGTAGGCATGATATAAATGTTTCTGCAAGGAAGATATATAAATGCCCAATATGTATGGGAAAAGATATGATCACGGGGAAATGCAAATCAGCACCACAACGAGACGCCATTTGTACTAACTAGAATGGAGGACTCGTCAGCTGAGGCTGGCTTGGAATCATGTTGTAGCTCAGAATGAAGGTGAACAATGGGTTCCACTCCCTTCCCCTCCTAAATTATGAAACCACAGGCATTGCCACCGTACCCAGCCACATTCAGGGCTCAACTCACACCAATACCTGTTTTCAGCAAACAGTCCACATGTTTGACGGATGCTGCATAAATACGCCTGCTTTTTTGTTTTTTGTTTTTTTTAAAAAATACTTCTTTTCAGCACACCATCCTGTAAGTAGGTCCTGGTATTTGATATTGCATATAATTCATATTGCCATTTTTTTTTTCAGAATAAAAATAAGAAACCCTGTTAGCAGAATGAAGCCCCAGCTAATCGTGTTTGTCCTAATCCTCTGGACTGAAACTCTGGCAAACCAGAGCCCAGGTACTAATATATTTTTTGTTCATTATTATTTGGGAAAAATAAACATTTATATGCTTTATCAAACTTTAATATAAAGGAATACTTTATTAACTAAGAGCTCAACGTATGTATCACATAGTAATAATAATAATAATTAATAATAATAAATAGAACATAACATTCAACAGACTTTATCCCTTAAAGGTCAGGAAAGCAATGGTGAAAAAGTCATATAGCCCTGGCTGGAAAATCTTTATTCACTGATTTGCATAACTCTCAGATCTCTTATCACTGGGAATACAGTAAGCCTACTTTCGAATAGAATAGTGTGAGCCTTATCTTTAGAAATGTGGCAGAAATGCTGACCAGTGGACAACTGAGAAGGCACTTGGAGGCGAGCAGAAGTCAGCTTCATTTGCACGGCATGCTTTGTAAAGTCTAGCCCTAGCCCATGGTTTCTTACAGCTTTTATAGGTTGGATAACCATGTTGAAATCCCTGCTGATGTGAGCATCCCAGGGTGACTTTGAGTCCCATTTCCACCCAGGGGACTTTCTACCATAGTTAGACATGATCACCAGAACAAACTCTGTAGGTAGATGCTAAAGCATTCCTTCCTCCGCAAGCTGGGTCTGCGGAGTAGGCAGATAGCTGTGGTAGTCATCTCTTACAGCAGTTTCCAGCAAGTGTTTGCTTTCCTCAGAGGAAGGGCTCCATCAAGCTTGCAGAGCTCAGCATACTAAACTATTTCAGAAGTAAAATTTCAATTCACGATTCCTACCTTTTCCTATAGTTCCTACGTGTCTTCATCAGGGCTCCTATTCCTGCAGTACAACCCCATTGGCCAACATCATCTTGGAGAGAAAAAGGTTCATTTGTGCTTATAATTCCACAGCACAGCGTGCCACTGAGGGAAATCAGGGAAGAGATGCAGAATGGGAACCTGGACACAGGAGCTGATGTAGAGGACAAAGAATAGAGTTGCTTAGGGCTTGCCTGTGGCCTACCCAGCCTGCTTTCTTATAGCACCAGGACCGCCAGCCTGACATTCATTGCCTATAGTAAGCTGGGCCCTCCCATACCAATCATCAACCAAGAGAATGCATTGCAGGCTTACCCATGGCCAGTCTGGTGGAGGTATTTTCTCAATTGAGATTCCCTGTTCTCAGTTCATCCTGGCTTGTGTGATGTCAACATAAAAGTAGACAGCTGACCAGGCAGCAATCATTATGAGGCTAGCATAGTACAGAGTAGTAGTTTGGGTTTGTTAGGTGCATATATATATATACAAAATTAAATATATAATACAATATGTAATATATGATATATGGCATATGATTATATATTATAATATGAATAATATCATATATAATACAATATATACAAAATTATATATATAATACAATATGTAATGTATGATATATGGCATATGATATATGATAAATATATGCTTCCCCTTTAGTAGGTGGAAGACAAAGACTCTCACACAGAAAGCATAATCTAAATGTTTCTGTTACTAAATAATTGCCCTTTTACCATTTACAATATGAAATATACATGCTAAGTAGCCCCAGTCTGAACATCCTCAATCTGTAACGGTTCAGGACCCCAAGTTTTTGAGCCCTGACATACCAAAGGGGGAAGCTGCACTACAGCCTCTGGCTTTCCCAGATCCCCTTTACCAAAGAAGCCGTATCTATAATTTTTCCTGTATCCAGTTTTGGGGGATGGTCTATGTCAATGGTGGACCCATGGGGAGCTGAAAACTGACCCATTTGCTTCTACATGGGGTAGCTGTGGCAATGTATGATTCAGCCACTTTCAGACCAGACCTGATGATGCGTTGGTGATCTCTCTTTGCTTTATGCCCATGTCTGATCTCGATTCTCCTATTCGATGGTCCCTGGAAGATTCCATGCACCTAAAATCTTTCTTCACATTGTTCTTAAGTTCTCTAGCCCAAGACAACTGCTTATTCTGTGCAGTGTCCAAAAGTAGGTATTAGTCCTCAGACCACATTGGGACCTTCTGGAGTGCTACTGTGTCATTAATTTTGTAGTATAGTATGGTAGTTTGGGACTCCAGAAATAAAGTCAATAACCTTCAGAACTAGAGTTGAGGATGAAAGATCTGTTGGCTAACTACTAACGTCCCCTTGACATGTTAGGCAGAAGAAGTGGCTTTTTTCTGTTTGTCTTCCAGGAAAAATGGTCTTTGGAATTATGAGAAAGCTTTGACACAAGGACATAGTGTGTCTCAAGTGAATACTGAGGCTTAAACTGTGATAGTGGAAATAAGCTTGTGTGTTTGCTTGCTGTCTTCTTCTTGTGCAGGGCCAGGCCCCAAGTATGCTGATGTGGTGTTTCTGGTGGACAGCTCCGATTACCTGGGAGTTAAGTCCTTCCCATTTGTGAGAAGTTTTCTCAACAAGATGATCAGCAGCCTTCCCATAGAGGCCAACAAGTACCGAGTGGCCCTAGCCCAGTACAGTGATGCTCTCCACAATGAGTTCCAGCTGGGCACCTTCAAGAACAGGAACCCCATGCTGAACCACCTGAAGAAGAACTTTGGGTTCATCGGTGGGTCCCTGAAGATAGGGAATGCCCTGCAGGAAGCTCACAGGACCTATTTCTCTGCTCCCACAAACGGAAGAGACAAGAAGCAGTTCCCCCCAATCCTAGTGGTGCTGGCTTCAGCGGAGTCTGAGGATGACGTGGAAGAGGCTTCAAAGGCCCTTCAGGAAGATGGGGTGAAAATCATCTCTGTGGGGGTGCAGAAGGCTTCTGAGGAAAACCTGAAGGCCATGGCCACCTCTCAGTTCCATTTCAACCTCAGGACTGCCAGAGACCTCAGTGTGTTTGCCCCAAACATGACACAGTTCATCAAGGATGTGACTCAGTACAGGGAAGGAACAACTGTGGTCCTAACCACAGCTGAAGCTCCTGTCACACCTGCAGTTCTAACCACACCTGCAAACAGTGTTGATAACACAGGTAGGAAGGCCTTGAGGAGGCACCCAATCCCCATGGGCTCTGTGTCTATCCACCCTTACCCATGGCAGCTACCATCTGTGTTGTCTCAGTAAATTAGCTGAATTGAGCCGTTGGGAATTTCCACACACCAGTGTTTTCTTTGCCTCTGCCTGTGCCATTTCTCCGACATCAATCCTGTTGTCTTCCTTTGCCTCCTTTTGGCAGAAGAGAGACATCATTTAAATATCAACCCCGCACTCTCTCTCTCTTGGGATGCTTTCATTTTGGTCCCAGCATTCCTTGGGCACAGCTATGACAACAACCTTTTTCATGATTTTCCATCGCTCTTTGTCCCTGTCCTGTAGCATAAGTGGGCAGTGCCACAGTGGCAGAATTGGCAGTTTGTGTTTTTCTCTGGCTTCTTTGAGCCTAGACAGCGAGCTGGTGTTCTGTTTCTTGTTATGAGTAAATGAACGTCAGGCTGTCACAGATTTCAGAAACCCATCCAGGTGGTTCCTTTTTCTTCATATTTCTGGTGATGTGAGGCTGATGGGCAGTAAGTCAATAAGTGCCAGTCAGCCAGCATATCACGTGAGGACTGTGGGATGAGAGGCATGTCTGCATATGTTCATGCGTTGTGTCACACGGGCAGTACAGAGGTGACTTGTCTGATTAGCATCATGGTGAGCTGCAATCTTGGGCTTGTAGCATGACCCCTCCTGCACCATTTCTTCTAAGCCCGTGTCTGATGAGTACCAACTAGTACCTGCTCCAGACAGGAAGCACTTGTACGGCTCCAACTATGTACTCAGTCATCCTATGGTGATAGCTTTTACATTTATAACTAAATATTTCAAATTTTCATATATTTAATGTTGGGATATATTTTTTGGTGGTGCATTAGTAGTGCTTTTCAGGGAGACTCTGAAGTGCTGCCATTAAGTAACAGTGTCTCTCCCAGCAGGGTTTATCTTTAAACTGAAGAAATACTAGTGATCTTTATCAAAGGCTTATGGATAAAAATGAGAGCAATTGGAAGCATCTCAAATTGAATTGGCTCAGTATCTCCCTCACGTACATAATTCAAGACCTCAGCTGTTACTTCGCCTATGTGAAAATTTTCCATTTACTTTTCTGAGGACCCCCAAGCACATCTCTAGGGACTCCATCATCCATGCTGATGTCTATGTATTCAGAGCTCCTTAGAGTAAGCATTG
This sequence comes from Rhynchomys soricoides, assembly GCA_019843965.1. NCBI lineage: Eukaryota > Metazoa > Chordata > Mammalia > Rodentia > Muridae > Rhynchomys > Rhynchomys soricoides. The sequence continues at coordinate 9,726,528 of JADRCH010000097.1, read as the reverse complement.
ACCCCAGATATCAAAGTGTGTCCTTTTAGGGTTTATGACCCCAGCCACTGCAGCATATCCTTAGGTAAGTTCTGATTTCCATTCCAGAAGCTATCTCTGTTACCTTTCAGCTTCCGTCCAGCAGGTGCCTGGACCACCCTTCCTTCAGCTCCCAGGAAACCCTGGTATTTCATGCAGAAATATACAGGGTCTTCTCTTCATTTACTTTGACTCTTGACTCCCTTGACCCAAAGGAGGAATGCTAATGCTTCATTCACGCACACCTTCTTTATTGAAGGATGTTGTGTTTGTGTCTTAGGTGAGTTTTCTATGATGACTTCAAAGCAGAATACCCTTGAGTCCAATAGTCACTGGGGACATGGGCCTAGAAAGCATCAGTATGAAACAGGGAAAACAAAACAGGACCTTGCACATGCCGTCCAGGTGATGAGGTGAACAGGCCAGGCACAGCTCTAGGCAGGTGTGCAGTAAGAATGCTGCTCTGGTGAGAAGCCCGGCCATGCCTCTGGGGTACAGCAGGAGAACCTCCAGCTTGGCTGACTTCCTTGGCTGCTCTCTGACTCTTCTGGTATCTCTTAGTTTGGTCTCTCTGGGACAGTGGAGCTCTGTTTCTTTCTTAGAGGGTCCCATGTATTGATCACATTTCTCTCACTCCTTGTGGAAGGGTACTTGCCTTCTGGAAGTTAAGGCAAGGCTGTGTTATCAGTGATTTTAAATTATGGCCCAGGTGCTTAGGATTCTGGGTAGTTTTTGTTTTTTCCTCCTCTTCTTCCTCCTCCTCCTTTTCTTCTTCTTCCTCCTCTTCTTTCTCCTCCTCCTTCTCCTTTTCTTCCTCTTCCTCCTCCTTCTCATCTTCTTTCTCCTCCTCTTCCCCCTTCCTCTTCCCCCCTCCTCTTCTTCCCCCTCCTCTTCTTCCCCCTCCTCTTCTCCCTTCCTCCTCTTCCCCTTCCTCTTCCCCCTCCTCTTCCCCCTCCTCTTCTTCCCCCTCCTCTTCTTCCCCCTTCTCTTCCCTCCTCCTCTTCCTCCCCCTCCTCTTATTTCCCCTCCTCT
>JADRCH010000097.1:9703083-9720478 GCA_019843965.1 Rhynchomys soricoides | reverse complement strand
GTCAATCAAGTCACCTGCTTTGCTGACTTTGTAGCAGTCATCGTATAATCTGGCCACTGACTGTGAGTTTGTTGAGGTCAGATATATGTCTGTCAACCCATCCCTGCATGTCAGCATGCGAGGGCAATGAAGGCAGTGGCAGCCATCATGGTGGCATTGCTGGTAAAAGTGGGTGTGGGGACCACGGTGGAGGCAGTCATACTGGTGATACTGGTAATGAGGTTGAGTTTCAGTAGTGACAATGGCCGTGCCGGTGACTGTGGTCACACTGGTAATGATGAGGGCTTTTGTAGGGGGGGTCACAGAGATGACTGTGACAATGCTGGCTGTAAGCATGTGGCAGAAAACTTGCTACATATAAAAGAAAGCATACACACAAAACCTCTGAATTCAATGACCTTGCTAGTCTTATTTAGAATTTTGCTGTTTTGTTTAATAAGGGGAAGCAATTCGAGCTGGGTCTGTGGTAACCCCGTCCATTTGCATTAGTATCTCGACCTCTCATCCTGGGCCACTGGTCTCTCCTAACCTCACAACGTTTTTGTCTCCACAGTTCCCTTTCCCACATCCTGCCAGAAAGACTCCCTTGCTGACCTTATATTCTTGGTGGATGAGTCAGTGGAGACCACACAAAATCTGAGGGACCTGCAGAACTTCCTGGAGAATTTCACCAGCTCTGTGGATGTGAAGGACAACTGCATGCGGCTTGGGCTGATGAGCTTCAGTGACAAGGCTCAGACTATTTCGTCCCTGAGCTCAAGCACCAACCAGTATGAATTCCAGCAGCAAATCCGGAAGCTTTCTCTCCGGACTGGGGCATCTAATATTGGAGCTGCCATTGAGCAGATGAGGAAAGAAGGCTTCTCAGAGTCCAGTGGAAGCAGGAAGGCACAGGGGGTCCCCCAGATTGCCGTGTTGGTCACCCACAGAGCATCAGATGACGAGGTGCGGGAGGCTGCACTGGACCTGCGCTTGGAGGGCGTAACTATGTTTGCACTGGGCATTGAAGGGGCCAGCAACACACAGTTAGAAGACATAGTGTCATACCCTTCCAGACAGCGCATTTCCACACATAACTCCTACAGACACTTGCAATCATACAGTGGGAACTTCCTGAAGAAGATCCACAATGAAATCTGGACCCAAGTTTCTACCCATGCTGAACAAATGGAGCTGGATAAAACTGGTATGTCTAGAAGACTCTTGTTTTTACGTGGCTAATGGGAATGGCTGCCTGGGGTTGGGGACTTTTTAAGGGCTGTGAGAATGTTTAAAAAATGGAATTTGGTTAATGGTTTCATAGCTATAAGTATGCCGAAATCCACTGAACAACTTACTTAAACAATAGATCGATTTATAATGCTTCAATGGTGAACAACATACTTAAACAATAGATCGATTTATAATGCTTCAATGGTGAACAACATACTTAAACAATAGATCGATTTATAATGCTTCAATGGTGCCTCAGTAGAATGCAATAAAGCCGTACACATTATACATAAAACATTTTTTATAGTGTAGATGGACACGGAGAAGAAAAAAATAATCTATAGTCCCACCTTCAGATAACACTGGACTTATTTTTTAATGTCGTCTCCTTGCTTGTCATTCTGTCTGTTTCTGTTAATCTGTTAACTAGAGCATTAATAAACCAAAGGGCATTTATATTATTCAAACTTCAGATACTGTAACGATGAGAATGTCCAGGAGTCTGGCCATTCATGCCCTCTGAGTAGAGCTTTTTCTATTCCCAGACATGCTAAGATAGGAACTAAGAACTGTCAGCGTCCAGGAGCCTGGCCATTCATGCCCTCTGAGCAGAGCATTTCCTATTCCCGGACATGCTAAGATAGGGACTAAGAACTGTCGGCGTCCAGGAGCCTGGCCATTCATGCCCTCTGAGCAGAGCATTTCCTATTCCCAGACATACTAAGATAGGGACTAAGAACTGTCGGCGTCCAGGAGCCTGGCCATTCATGCCCTCTGAGCAGAGCATTTCCTATTCCCAGACATGCTAAGATAGGAACTAAAAGACTATTGGGAGTGTGGCATCCAACCAGAAAGTCGGTCTTGTGACTGACAGGTCTAGTGCCACCCAGTTGATTTTAAAAGCCAAATTTACAGTTTGGTAGCTCTATCTCTGTTTAACTGAGCTGTGAGGCCTTATGTTGAGGGACAGATCTCACCTCTGCCTAATCAAATGGTGGACATGTTCTGTAGCTGCCGTTAAAGAGTTAGTTATCACCAGCTCATGAGTGGCAAACGAGATGACTTTTGCTTTTCTTTAAGGATGCATTCAGTGTGTGGGCAGGAGGTGTTTGAGGTACAGGCATGTGTGCGGCCTGGCGTGCGTGTGGAGTTGAGAGGACAGCGTTTGAGTTACTTCTTGCTTTCCACCGGGGGTTCTGAGGATTGGACTCAGGGTGACAGGCTTGCATGGCCAAACCTTTAGTACCCTTAATATAGTGGGTGAGGTGTTTTTGTACATGTGCATGTGCTCTTGTGTGTGTACACGCTTATGTGTGCCTGTATGTAGAGACCAGAGGTCACTGTCCGTGTCTTCCTCAATTGCATTCCACCTTACTTTTTGAGGTTGGGTCTCTCACTATACCTGGAGCCCCCAGGCTTGACTAGACAGGCTGGCTAACAAACCCTAGGGAACTTCCCAACTCTACCTCCCCAGCCCGGAGATTACAGAAATGTGTGGCCTCCTCCCTGATTAATGTAGGTGCTGGGAATCAAAGGCAGGTCCTCACACTTGGGCAGCAAGGGCTTTCCTGGTTGGGCTCTAAGTGGGTGTAGTAGGAGCATCAGTGACTGATGACTTGTGCTGTCTAGTGTGTGTGTGAGAGGGCAGAGGTGCAGGGAAGCCTTGAGCTCCATATGCTTTCTTTAGCGTCGGTCACTGGCCACTGCTGCCTTACTTCCGGTGAGCCCTTAGCTCTTTATTAATTATGCAGCAGTTCACTCTGCTCGCTCTCAAGGTTTGCAAGCCCAGATCAACCCGTGCTTTGCAGTGGATCGTGATCTCTGCCCCAAAGCCTTGTGTATTGATTTCATAGTTGTAATTCTCTGGGTTGGACTTACTTTCAGTATTATTTATTTCTTAAGGAATAGTTGCTCAAAGCCTACAGCAGTATCAGGTATCATTAATTGCCCCAAAGCTGCCAACAACAAGAATTCTAGAATGGCCAAGTTGCCCTGTGATTAGAAGATTGGCTCATTTACATAAGGCTTGGGAAACTCACAGTTTGAAAATATGCCCTTTATTTACTGGCTGTGTGATCTCAGATAAATCACTATGCCTTGCTGTGTTTCAGAGTCTTCCCAAGATGGTGATATATTTCAAAGGTTAAAATGGGCAGAAAGATCCATGCTCCATACCAACACAGAGGACCATTTTTCTTTTCTTTGTTTTTTGTTGTTGTTGTTGTTGTTATTGTTGTTTTTAGTTTTTTTGTTTTGTTTTGTTTTGTTTGTTTGTTGTTTTTGTTTTTTGAGGCAGGGTTTCTCTGTGTAGGCCTGGCTGTCCTTGAACTCACTCTGTAAACCAGACTGGTCTTGAACTCAGAGATCTGCCTGCCTCTGCCTCCCGAGTGCTGGGATTAAAGGCGTGGCTGCCTGGTTCTGAGGCCTTGTTCTTTAGATCCTGTGCAGCCTCACGCTCCCTCACAAGGCCTGGGACACAGTTCCCTGGAGACAGTCTGTGACTGGCAGAGCGCTCACTGCCTGTGCTCACCGCTGTTTCTTTTTTAGGCTGCGTGGACACAAAGGAGGCTGACATCTACTTCCTCATTGACGGGTCGACCAGCATCCGTAAGAAAGAGTTTGAGCAAATCCAGATATTTATGTCGTCGGTGATAGACATGTTTCCTATTGGCCCCAACAAAGTCCGGGTTGGGGTTGTGCAGTATTCACATAAGACTGAAGTGGAATTTCCCATCTCTCAATACACGGATGCCACTGACTTGAAGAAGGCTGTTTTTAACATCAAGCAACTGAAAGGTCTTACTTACACTGGGAAAGCCCTGGATTTCATACTGCCGATCATAAAGAAGGGAAAATCAGAGAGGATTGATAGAGTCCCCTGTTACCTCATTGTACTGACTGATGGGAAGTCAAACGACAGTGTTCTAGAACCTGCCAACAGACTGAGGGCTGAGCACATCATCATTCATGCCATTGGGATTGGAGAGGCAAACAAAACACAGCTGCAACAGATATCTGGGAATGACGAAAGGGTCAACTTCGGGCAGAACTTCGATTCTCTGAAGAACATAAAAAGTGAAATTGTTCACCACATCTGCTCTGAGAAAGGTAAGAAAACCAAAGTGAAACCCAGAAAGGGATGCATAAAAGTCAGGTGTGGATGGGAATGTATCTCAGTGGTTAGAACACTTGTTTGGAAGGGATGAGCTCTGGGTCTGAGCCTCAGCCCTGCAAAGCAAGCAAGTGAGCGAGCGAGCAAGCAAGCAAGTAATCAAGCAAGCATACACACACACACCCAACAACGATAGAACCAAAGTTGGGTATTATAGAAGGTGGCTGAGGTTTTCACTGGAAAGAGAGGACAAGAATGTAAAATATGGGTGATTTTTTTCTGAGTCACTGGGAAGAAAAGCACAGAAGCAAATGCGTGGTACTGCAGGCAGAATCTCACATCCCACATCATGGGATTCATCTTCCGCCTTCCCCTGCTGGTGAACATAATACAGTTGTCATATTCAGTTGGAGTCTAAGAGCAAGAAGATGAGAAGGAATGATTCCCCAGTGTTTCCTGGCTTGATTCCAGGAAGAGGAGACGAGCTTCAGAAAGCACAATGTAGAGGGCACTGTAGGTTCTTTAGAGGAGAAGGTTCTAGGCTGATGTGAGGAGGCTGGCACATTTTCCGTAATTCAGGTATCCAGTCATGGACAAGGAAATGAGTCCTAACTAGTGAGTGGAGCTTAGAATGCCAAGGAGCCTAGGCCCGAGAGACCAGAAAAGAGCAGTACACCCCAGAGCAGGTGCTGATGGGCTGAGACAGTGTGTCCTTGTGCCAGACCACAGCACTCTGACAGCAACACGTCAAGCTCCAGGTCAAGCTCCAGGTCACAGAATGCTATCCTCTTCTGCAATAGGCTGAGCAGTTCGGGTCTAGTGGACAGCAGGGGATTCCACCTTAGGTCAGAACTTAAGCTGTACCCCTCACCTCCAAATGTGGAAAGTGAGACTGAAAGGAGCATGCCGTACTCAGTTGCTTTGATGGGAGCACCCAGAAGAGGCTGGGCCACTGTTGCTCAGTTACTGGTTCAAACTTAGTCAGGGGGGTCAGGTCTTGTTGCAAGGAAGGCTGGGACAAGTATTCTTCTGCTGGGAAAACATTTGCCTGGATGAAACTTGATTAACAGGTAAAAATGGGAAAACAGATTAATTAGCATTCTAGAAGCAGACTCTATCTCGTGTAGAAATACAGGAATGGCTTCCGTGAATGTTAAATGCATATAAAACTATCTAATCCCTTCATATGTGTCACACACAGAAGTGTCACTAGCTATTCACTTTCCCTTGGGGTTTTGTTAAAGTCATATTCATATTTTTTAAATTTTCAAGATTTAAAAACAGTTTTATTTCATATGTATGAGTGTTTGGTCTGCGTGTATGTGTGTGTACCATGTAGATGCTATGTCTGCAGAGGTCAGAAGAGGGCATCAGGACCACTGGGACTGGAGTTATGGATGGCTGTTAGCTACTGTGTGGGTGCTGGGAATTAAGCCTGGGTCCTCTGCAAAGGCAACGAGTGTTCCAAACTGCTCAACTGTCTCTGCAGCCTCAATAACACTCATTCTCAAAAGTTTATAGAAGTTGTACATGCATGTGTGTGTGTGTGTGTGTGTGTATGTATGTATGTATGTATGCATGTATGAATGAATGTGTGTATGTATTTATGTATACCCAATTCCTAAAAGAGCTATATGTGTGTGTGTGAAGGAATAGTCCATGGTAAATGAATATGTGTGTACTAAAGCTATGTAATATGCTAAAAAAACCCTCTTCACTACAATTTCTAGAGCTGACTTATTTATAAAATAATTTAAAATTATCCCAGAAAATAATGATGCTTTAAGATTACTTAGATTTATGTTTTTCATGATTATTTTAAGTTAGTTTCATGACAATGTTTAAATAATTTAACTTTTAAAATCACCATTACATCTTCAACATTTAACTTGAAGCTTGGTATTTCTATGTACTTAAGAGTTATGAATGAATGAGTGATGAATGTGTGAATGATGAATGATTGATGAATGAATGAATGATGCATGAATGAATGATATATGAATGAGTGATTTATTGTATAGATGAAGGATTGGCATTTGAAAGTGGCATTTTCTTTATAAAATTTCTTGGGTTGTCCCCATTGAGTTTCTGATGCAGGGTTCTTGTCAAGTTTCTTCTACCAAAGTTACAAGTTAAAATGTCAAATGTAACAGCTGATTACGATTTTACACTTTTCTCATAAGTGCATTTGTTATTGCTTACTGAGTCCTCATACATAAGAATCACACCGGTTTCTGATCTTTTTCTCCCATACAGGATGTGAAGACATGAAGGTGGACATCATGTTTTTGGTGGACAGTTCTGGAAGCATACGGTCTACAGATTTTGAGGCAATGAAAACTTTTATGAAAAACATGGTGGGGAAGATTCAGATTGGCGCCCACAGATCCCAAGTCGGTGTTGTTCAGTTCAGTGATTATAACAGAGAAGAATTCCAGCTTAATAAATATTCCACACACAAAGAAATTTATGCTGCCATAGATGGGATGTTTCCCATCAAGAGAAACACTTTGACCGGAAGTGCACTAACCTTCATAAATGAATACTTTGACCTTTCCAAGGGGGGCCGCCCCCAGGTCAGAAAGTTCCTCATCCTCCTCACAGATGGAAAAGCCCAGGATGAAGTGGGGGGTCCGGCCATGGCTCTCAGGAGCAAAGGTGTGACCATCTTCTCCGTGGGTGTGTATGGTGCCAATAGGACTCAGCTGGAGGAGATCAGTGGGGATGGCAGCCTGGTTTTTCATGTTGAGAACTTTGATCATCTGAAGGCCATAGAGAGTAAACTCATCTTTCGTGTGTGTGCTCTGCATGGTAAGTGCCCCACTGTCTTAGAAAGGGTTTCTATTCCTGCACAAACATCATGACTTAGAAACAAGCTGGGGAGGAAAGGGTTTATTCAGCTTACACTTCCACATTGCTGTTCATCACCAAAGGAAGTCAGGACTCAAGCAGGTCAGGAAGCAGGAGCTGATGCAGAGGCCATGGAGGGATGTGTCTTACTGGCTTGCTTCCCCTGGCTTGCTCAGCTGGCTTTCTTATAGAACCCAAGACTACCAGCCCACAGATGGTACCACCCACAAGGGGACCTCCCCCCTTGATCACTAATTGAGAAAATGCCTTACCGCTGGATCTCATGGAGGCATTTTCTCAACTGAAGCTCCTTTCTCTGTGATAACTCCAGCTTGTGTCAAGTTGACACAAAACCAGCCAGTACATCCCCCCCTTTCCCTTTAAGCCTCTAGGATGTGAGATATTGACTTTCCTTGCACTAAGAGGGCTGCACTCTGGTCTCGGCCACTTCCTAGACCTCAGTGTTTTAAGTTTTGGGTCTGATCCATATTTTTATGTATATGGCTGTTTAGACAGCCATACATGTGTATGTCTGTGTACCACATGCACTCAGTGCCCACAGAGGTCAGAAGAGGGTTTTAGATCCCCTGGAACTGGAGATACAGATGGTTGTGAGCTGCCATGTGGGTGCTGGAAACTGAACCTGAATCTTCCGGAAGAACAATCAATGTTCTTAATTGCTGAGCCACCTTTCAAGATCTCTTTTCTTTGGTTTTAAGAAGTATCTTTATTTAAAGAAATATAGAATTGAGCATATTCTCCCATACGCATATGCCCTCTCCCCTTCCCTTCTTGCCCCTCCCCCCATTAATCCCTTTTGTTTCCACAGATATTTTTACTTCTTTTTGTCCATTATAATGCTTCCATGTATCTATAACATCATCTAGGGCAGGAAGTAATTAGAAGCATACACGCATCTTCCTTTTAGCTATATTAAATGGTAACCTAAACAGCCCTGATCTACCGAGAACACCCTTCCCATTTTAAATACAAAGTGTGCATTTTTATTGATTGGTATTCCTAACTTCTGGCAGCGAGACATTTGTCTGTTCATGTACTATCACTTGTGAAATTGTAGTGTGTGCCTTTATCCCTGATTGCTTAAGGTTACCACATATCTCTCATAAATCATAATGCTTTTTAAAAGTATTGAGCAATTTTCAGTCTGAGCCAAAACCTTTTGTTTTTTCAGTGCTGGGAATTGAGCCTCCTGCCTCACAGATGCTGTGTGAGAGCTCTACCACTGAACTGGGTCCCAGCCCACATGCTATCAGATTTAACCTCTCTTGAACTAGAGCTTGCTATTGATCTACATAAGACCTGAAGACTCAAATTTACAAATTTGTCACGTGCTATCATCTGTTTTGAAAACAGCTAAGGGAGCAAATGAAAACATCAGAAGTCTGTTGTGTGTTCTCCTGGCAACACAGAAACATTCATTGGGTTTCACCCTTCAAAATTGGGTGTTTAGAATTTTTAGAAAGTTAACAAATGAAACACCTTGTTGTAAACTGGGCTTTAGGTGTCATCTTGGGACACTCCAGTAACAACCTAGCTGGAGTTTTCTTTCTTTACATGTGGCAGTGATTCTCAGGCTCTTGATAGCATTGAGAGGTGTACTAAAGGACCAGGCTTTCAACTTTAGACTCTTCATTTTGATGAATACTAACGTTGGCAGAGCCCTGTCTGGAGCATAAGGTGAAACTGCCTCATATAGAACCCGACCCATACATGTTTTTCAAGTCATGCTCAGTTACTGAGTCTTAGTGATGCCATTGCCGCAGGCTTTCACAGGGATAGCTTGAGCTTATCCACAGTCTGGGACTTGATTAATTGAGAGCCTCACTGGCTGAAATAAAAATTGGAGGTAAAACAGGCTGGTGGGAAGTGAAAGTTAAAGGGAACTTTGGAAGGCAGATTACTGTGAGAGTCTAGACTTTGAAGACCACCAGAGTGGTCTGTTGGCTTTGATATGGAAGAGGGTGTAGGACCAGGGAAGCAGAGATGGGAACATTCATTCTCCCATATGTGTATCTATCCATTCCTAAGTTTGAATTTTGGAGGCCAGGATGGAGCACACATAAAGTGAGGCATTCCCATCATACAACTGGGGAGATTTGTGGACTCGGGGCACAGAAGACAGCTGGAGACAGAGAGTGAAATACAATCCCCAGCCTATACAATGAGCTCCTGAACTCTCCAAGACAGCAGGCTTGTTTTGCAACCCCTAGTATGTCTCCCATTGTTATTGTCTTCAAATTGGCTTCTGACATTGTTTTTATGCTGAAAGCTAATTAGTAAAGGCACCTTTGGGTTAGAGACACAGCAGAACAGAATGGTCCATCAAACCTCTTAGCTAAGGGTACATGTGCCCTTTAGATTCCTGCTCTGCAACTTGCCCTTGGCTGAACTTTGGTTTCTTTCTCTGGAAAAATGACAGCAACCACCTTGAAGAACCAAGTTGGACAGGGACTGGGGAGAGTGCTCAATTGGCAAAGTGCTTGCCACAAAAATGTGAAGATCAGAGCTTGATCCCCAGTACCCATTTGTAAAAGCCTGTGACCTCAGTGTTGAGGAGGTAGAGACAGACAGAGCCTTTGGGCTTGCTGGCCAGCCAGCCTAGCCTACTTGGTAAGTTCCAGACCACTGAAGGACCTTGTTTGAGGGGCCTTGTTTCAGAACCAAGGTAGATGGCATACTGAGGAACGAAACCCAAGGTTGAATTTTGGTCTCCACATGCACACAGCTGTGCACATATGAGAGGCTATGGGTGATGGGTAGGGGTGTCATGTACCTAGAATGCTCATGGCAAACGTTGACCATGTTCCCTCAGTGCATATAGGTGGAGTTTGTGAGTGCCTGTTGTTTATTTTTTTTTTTCAGACTGCAAGAGGATCGAACTCTTAGACATTGTGTTTGTGCTGGACCACTCCGGCAGCATAGGCTCACAAGAGCAAGAAAGCATGATTAACCTCACTATCCACCTGGTGAAGAAGGCAGACGTTGGCAGGGACCGAGTTCAGTTTGGAGCTCTCACATACTCCAACAACCCCGAGATTCTTTTCTACCTGAACACCTACTCCAGCGGATCGGCCATCATTGAGCATCTGAGGAGGCCCAGGGACACCAGAGGGGAGACCTACACTGCCAAGGCTCTTCAGCACTCCAACATCTTGTTCACAGAAGAGCACGGCAGCCGCCTGAAGCAAAATGTGAGACAGTTGATGATTGTCATCTCTGATGGCGAGTCCCACGACCGAGATAAACTCAATGACACAGCACGGGAACTCAGAGACAAAGGCATCACGATCTTTGCAGTAGGTGTAGGAAAGGCCAACCAAGATGAACTGGAGACCATGGCAGGGAAGAAAGAAAATACTATCCATGTAGACAATTTTGACAAGCTGAGAGATATTTACCTGCTGCTGCAAGAGACTCTGTGCAATAATTCACAAGAGAGTAAGCTGCTATGACTATTGCTTAATATTTCATTCTTGGAGACTCAACTATGATAAGCATTGATCATATCCACACCTGCTTCTTTTTCTAACCCCTCCCAGACCCACCTCTCAGTATATCTCCACTCCCCCAGCTTTATGCCTTCTTTTCCAGTTTGGGTTTTCCAAATACTTGTGGATGTGGGGCTTGCTGTCGGAGCTACACCCTTAAAGAAAACTGAGTCTACCTTCCCCAGAAGCTACCCACTGCCAACAGCTCCTCAGTTAGGGGTGGAGACTCGTGATCCCTCCCACCTCCATGATAGAATGGTGACCGACTGATCTCATGCAAGACTCGGTCACAGCTACTCTCCTATCCTATCTCTTGAAGACACTGTATTATCTGGCTCAGCCTCTGGCTCCTACACTCTTTCCACCCCCTCTTCCATGATGGCATCTGAGCTTTTGGGTGTATGATATATGCATGTGTACCTCTTTCTCTTTCTCTCTCTGTGTGTGTGTCTGGGTGTATTGTATGTATCACCCCTTCCCCTATCTGTCCTGCTGCCATGCAGGTCACTCTCAACAATTTGGGATGTATCTTACACATACTGGACTATGCCACACCACGGTCTACAGCATTTTGGAAGCTCTCTACTTCTCTCCAGCTGTTATACACTTGTCCCATCTCATCCGTAGTCCCTGCCCTTTTCATGTCTTCCTTGTTATTCTGAAATTTCTCTGCCTCTTTGTGCACATCGTGAACACCCAGCCTATCACTTGCCCGCAGCTAATCTACTTAACACGTTTAAGCTTTGTTTGCTCTGTGCTCCCAGACTCTGTCACTTGTCTCTCTCTTGGTGTTAGCACATAGTGCATAGCTTCATTTCTCATCTGTCCCCATCAAAAGACTATGGGTTGCTCGGTCTCTTGTTCATTACTGGGTCTCCGCCAAATCTAGTATATCACTAAGATTGGTCTTGTCCTAGGAATATGCATGCTACTTTATTCATATCTCCCATGTTACCTTTCAGAGATAGATGCTGAGCTAGAGTTTAGGGTACACATGTTTTAGGAAATCACACTTGTGAAATAAAAAGCAGGGCAGGGTAGGCAGAAGCCAGCCAATGGTGCATGTCCAGCATCAGGCTAAGATGGCAAGGATGGGGTGAGAAGGAAGTGTGGATTGCCCTGGGAAAGACATGTCACTTGTAAGACATCTCTATATGGAAATCAGACCTGAAGGAGCTGACAGCTGGAGCCTCCACTAACTGCAGGAAGCTTAATCTTTCTTGAAGGCTTGTCTGGGCAGCTTGGCTCTGTGTCTACCCCTCTGCTTTACAGGGAATTGTGTGACATTGGGCAACCAATGGTTACCATTTGTGATTGCCCTTCTGCTGTTCAGAGCCAGGGAGTCTGGCTGGAAGTGAGAGAAAGTTATCCCTTGGTTTTAAAATCTTTTACATCGACCTTTGAGGAGATGGCCCTATGCACTGTTTATAAACAGTGCACATTTGTCTCATACATGTCTAATATTGAGACATAAAAAAAACTGCCATTGAAAAGAGTCGATTTTATGTGCTTTTATGAATTTACCCAACTCTGAATTCCCCTTTCTATACATACACAATTAGAGTAATGTGTCACGAGCTGGTTGGGACTATTCACTAGGTTATTGCATGCCCAAAGTGTTTTGGAAATGATACTGTTCAATACACATGTAAACTGGAAACATCAGCAACAACAGAAGTTTCAACAATACACTGTGGTATTGCTGCCTAGCCTGTTCTGATCTGCAGACATTGCTGAGACTTCCAGGCTTGCAAAATATCTCTTCATGGGAGTATTCAGTCTGTTCAAATTACCTACTTCCTTTCTGAATAGCCTGCAGTATCTTTCTCAATAACTCATGCACATATAATTACACTTTGAAAAACATCCATTATTCTACCCTTTCCTGATAGTTTTCCTTCTCTTTGCAGTTTAATCATTGAGTATCTCTTCTGTTAATTTATCTCAATTCACTGCTAATGCAAAACAATTTAAGTATTTAGTGAAGCAATTTGAGTATCCCAGTAATGGAACAATTTAGAATGATGCACAAGGAAATAATTTATACTTCTCCTTTCTGTTCCAGCTTGTCACCTTCCGAAAGCTGATGTGATTTTCCTTTGTGATGGCTCTGACATGGTGTCTGATTCAGAGTTTGTTACCATGACAACCTTCTTGTCAGACTTAATTGATAATTTTGACATTGAGTCTCAAAGAATGAAAATCGGGATGGCTCAGTACGGGAGTCGGTATCAGGAAATTATTGAGTTGGAGAACTCGCTGAACAAGACTCAATGGAAATCTCAGGTCCACAGTGTGGCCCAGAGCAAAGGGTTTCCACGAATTGACTTTGCTCTTAAGCATGTGAGTGACATGTTTGATCCATCCGTTGGAGGGAGAAGAAACGATGGTGTTCCTCAGACTTTGGTTGTTATAACATCTAGTTACCCACACTATGATGTGACAGGCGCAGTGGAGGTCCTGCAAAACCTTGGCATCTGTGTCCTGGCTTTGGGCATAGGAGATGTTTATAAGGAACAGCTTCTGCCCATCACAGGCAATTCAGAAAAGATAATTACTTTCCAAGACTTTTATAAACTAAAGAATGTGGATGTGAAGAAGAGAATGGTCCGTGAAATTTGCCGGACCTGTGGGAAATCCAGTGAGTGTCTCACTGTTGTTTGGTTTGATAAAAGACTTCTTGTGCCTTTGTTTCCCAAGGTTGTACTATGGCCCCCCCAACCCCGTGGAATCCATTTAGAACACTGTGTGGTGAGAAGAGACATCGATTGTGGCTTCTCCCTGGAAGCTTGTGATTAGTCAGCCTTCCTCGGTGGCAGGATTGGGTACAGAGCACAGGGGATAGGGTTGGCTGGGTCCTGTGGGCATCCCTGTCCTCTCACTACAGCCAGAGTTTCTGCTCCTTTCACGAACGGAGCTCTGTGTCCTCCACAAATCCTCTGGACCATGTCCTTCATCTGGTAGGATGTAAGGAAAATGAATATCACTATTGAAACTTTGACTGTTCCAACATTGTTAAACTAGTAAAGGACTTAGTGTGTGTGCTGTGTGTGTGTGTGTGTGTGTGTGTGTGTGTGTATGTGTGTGTCTATATATTTATATTGCAAGTACAGAGTCGATTTGTAAAAATGTTATTGTTATGGTTTTGCTTTTGTATATGGATGTTTTGCCTGCATGTATGTCTGTGGACCACACGCATGCAGTGACCTTAGGGTCTAGAAAACGACATCTGATCCTCTGGCCCTTGTCTGCATGCAGCTACCTTGTGGCTGCAGTCGCCCACAAAAGTCAGAAGAGGATGTCAGATCCCCTGGAACGAGAGTTCCAAATGGTTGTGAGCCAGCCTGTAGGTGCTGGAAACTGATTCTGGGTTCTCTGCAAGAGCAACAAGTGATCTTAATTACTGAGCCATCTGTCTAGCTGTGTTTTGTTTCCCTTTTAAGAATAACGTCTACATGATTGTAACACAGTAAACATTTTAGTTGTCTTTACAGATTACTTAATCCACAAATGTAAATGGTTGCAAAGGCCTCTTGGATATTGTAGAGGAATCAGCTTGGCAGGGTGTGAGGTCAGCAAACTGTAAAACAGTGATCCATCCCATAGGGATGTCACTCCTCAGCGGCAGCTGGCAGTAGCCACAGGGCACTCAGGTTCTGTGCATTTGGGGCTGGGAGTTGGGAAGACATCACAGCAGCAGGCATTTCTTGATATGTGGAATTTGTGCATGGGCAGTAATCCTCCCTATTGCTGTCTCCGGAGCCATGATGCTGGAGGCTACTGTCCCCTTTATAGCATGTGCCAGTCTCTCCAAATGCTCCTTGTTTTTCATGTCCTGCTTGGGTACTTGTGTGGAGGTAAGATGAAGGAAGAGTCCTGAGGCTGGAATTAGAAAGCCAGAGTTCTTACTCTGGAGTAGCACCACAATGTCCCCTAGTCTGAGAAGGAACAACTGGCAAGGATCAGAGGGGACCCAACATGCAACTTTGCTAGGGCAACGAATTCAGTTAGTTGACTGTGCTTATAAACTGGAGATTATGCATTAAAGGTATAGATTTCAGGCTTTACTTTAAAAATGGATCTAGCAACATGGGGCCTCATTTACCACTTGGCCACTCTCAGTTGGAGCTGGCAGTGGACAGGCATGCAGTTCCATCTGCTCTCCAGAGAATGGTCTTCACGCCCTGGCCATTTGACTTACCTACATTATCCACCTGGCCTTTGCAAAACTTTACATATATGACTGCTAGAAATTACATAATCTCCAGGACAGTTCAAAATATTTAATATGTTATACTCATATGAATCAGAATATGTCATCATTAAAAGCAGGAAAATTCGTCCACTTACATAAAGCTGCAATTTGCATTGAAACTTGTTACGAATGAAAGGGGCCAGAGGAAGCATTTGTTTTATGTTGGTAGACTAGCCAGTATCTTCATTTTCTTGAGCATTCTCTGGCTACTGTACACCCCCTGGAGCATGACAAAATCATCTCTCCTATCTCCCAAGCCCCTCCACAATTCTTTGCTCCTGCTTGATGATTAATCTAGCCTTGTTTCTTTGGTCTCCAGATTGCTTTGTGGATGTAGTGGTCGGGTTTGACATTTCCACTCACCATCAGGGCCAGCCTTTGTTCCAGGGCCATCCTCGTTTAGAATCATACCTCCCAGGCATCTTGGAGGGCATCACTTCTATCAGAGGGGTGAGCTGTGGTGCAGGTGCAGAGACACAGGTAAGCCTGGCCTTTAAGGTGAACAGTGACCAAGAGTTCCCAGCCAAGTTCCATATCTATCAGAAAGCAGTGTTTGACAGCTTGTTGCAAGTCACCGTCCGAGGACCGACTCATCTGAATGCACAGTTCTTGCAGTCACTTTGGGACATGTTTGAGGAGAGATCTGCATCCAGGGGCCAGGTATACAGCCTAGCTTCCATTCTTCACCCCATTCTTCCTCTGTTTCTTCTTATACTTCTGGCTTATGTAGGTTTCTTTCTGTAGGTTCTGCTCATCTTCTCAGACGGTCTCCAGGGTGAAAGCATCACCTTGCTGGAGCAGCAGTCAGACAGGCTCAGAGAAGCAGGTAATGAGTTGAAAATGCACACAGTAGCGCTTGGGGTATATGACCATGTCTCTGCCCTATGTGCTCTAGATCTTGGGATCTGTATAGCCATTTGCAGAGGATACTGCTGGTGACATGTGCTATGTCCTTTGATTGGTCCCCATTTTACTTCCCTTAATGATGTGATGCTACAGCCACCCATTTAAATTTGCATTCTTCCTCAGACATGTGTCCTTGACAAACCCCAGCTGCTTGGACTGAGGGTAGTTTGGTGATAGGAAGTAGTTAAGGAAGGAGATGTTTATCTTGGCTCATGTTTGGGGGGATACAGTCTATCATGATGGGGGAGGCATGGTGGAGGCAGCTTCATGATGGCAGATGGCTCTGTGGTGACAGCTGCTTGCTCATATCTCAATGGAATAGAAAGCAAAGAAAGAGGAATTCTGGAGATCCGTTGGCTTTCTCTTTTTCTCCAAGACTCCAGTCCAGGGGCTGGAACTGTCTATATTGAGGGTAGGTCTTCTGCCCAACTAGAACCATTCTCACAGACAAACTCAAGGCTGTGGCTCGTTAACGCCCTTGATGCTTGTTAAGTCAGTCAGGTTGACAATGAAGAATAGCCATTATAGGTGGGGCTAGACCAAATCTCATCCCAGTGACTGTGGCTTTCAATGAGGTAGGCATACAGAAGCCTGGTGCTCTTGCCTCAAGTGGGTCAATTCTGGCACGTTGATACTTCAGAGTCTCTCAGCATGCAGCCAAGGCTGAGATAAAACTCTGCTCATGGCTTTCTCTTTGCTGACTCTCCCTGCCAACCACACACACATACTTGCTCACACTTTCCCCTCTCAGATCTGATTTCTAGAGTGTCTGACCTAAGACTCCTTTAACTGTTTATGGTTATCTCTGTGAAAGGTAGCAGTGTAGGCTAGCACAAGCACTTCTCACCCTACATCTGTATCCACTAGCTTTGGCTGAGCCTGCGATGCGTTGGAGAAGCCGAGAGGAATCTATGTCAAAAGGGAAAGTCCTTTAGCTGTCAAATAGGACTCATCTTCTAAGACTGCCTTGAAGGTGCACCAGGCTGGCTTTGGGGATTCAGTTTTCACGGATAACCTCTTTAGAGTCATGCCGTTTCCTACCTTATTGCTGGATGGTGCCATCTGCCCTGCTTAGATCCCTTCTGCACCTTCTCATGGCCCTTGGGTTATGTAGCAACTTCCTTAATATGTCACCTGAGACTGCAGAATCTTGCCTCTGCTCCTGCTCCAGCCCAAGTGCATTCCTCACACTCGATGTTCCAGCACATAGGACCCTCCTTCTTCAAGGTGTTTACAGTCTCGTTCCTTCCAGTCTCCATTAGAGCTCTGTAATCCCCTCCATTCTTAGTCTTCTATTGTTCCATGTCTGGTTCTTTCCTTTGACAACTTCTATTCAGTCTCAGAGTCAGCTTAGCCACCACTTTCTCCAAGAATCCTTCCACATCCCCTGAGACTGTCCTCCCATAGTCCCCTGAGACTGTCCTCCCATATCCTCTGAGACTGTCCTCCCATAGTCCCCGAGACTGTCCTCTCATAGTCCCATGAGATTGTTCTCCCATATCCTCTGAGACTGTCCTCCCATAGTCCCCTGAGACTGTCCTCCCATAGTCC
>JADRCH010000097.1:9671142-9703073 GCA_019843965.1 Rhynchomys soricoides | reverse complement strand
TCCCCTGAGACTGTCCTCCCATAGTCCCCTGAGACTGTCCTCCCATATCCTCTGAGACTGTCCTCCCATAGTCCCCTGAGACTGTCCTCCCACATCCCCTGAGACTGTCTTCCCATAGTCCCCTGAGACTGTCCTCCCATAGTCCCCTGAGACTGTCCTCCCACATCCCCTGAGACTGTCTTCCCATAGTCCCCTGAGACTGTCCTCTCATAGTCCCATGAGATTGTCCTCCCATATCCTCTGAGACTGTCCTCCCATATCCTCTGAGACTGTCCTCCCATAGTCCCCTGAGACTGTCCTCCCATAGTCCCCTGAGACTGTCCTCCCATAGTCCCCTGAGACTGTCCTCCCATAGTCCCCTGAGACTGTCCTCCCATAGTCCCCTGAGACTGTCCTCCCATATCCTCTGAAACTGTCCTCCCATAGTCCCCTGAGACTGTCCTCTCATATCCCCCAAGACTGTCAGGAGTATCACCTCAAGCAAAGCTTTCATTGCTTGATGCTCTCTCCCACAGAACTCAGAATTTTCTAAATCTGTCTATCTTACCAGTTGGTCCATGAACGCTGGCACAGGAAGGAATGTGCCTGACCCACTCATCTTGCCATCCTGGGACAATAATCAGCACACGACAGGCTCCTAAGAAGCAAATGCTTGTTTCATGGCAGGATGGATGAGTCAATAGGTAGAGGAGGAATTAACGAATCAGTGAATGAGTGAATGAACTAATACGTTAATCTGAGATAGGAAACACCCAGAGACCAGGCCAGTGGGGGATAACTGTTGTTAATCCTTATTCCAGTAAGTTCAGAACTCCACCCCAAAGATAAACAATACACTTCTTCAAAATCACATTGAATGTCCAAGAGTTGCATCAGAATTGGTGTGAAATATTAAACACCACTTTCTGCTGGCGTTTTCCGGTTGATTTATCAATAGTTTCTCTTGGATGTTTTTTTCTTGGGGGAATTTCATGCTAAGTCAGAGACCTGAGTAACATGATTTCAGGAATGCAGGTGAGTCTGCTGTTTGTATGTCGAGAATCCTGCTTCTTCTGATGATTGCCTTTTCTGTTTTCTGGTTCTTTGAATGACATTTACCAAGTGGATGAGCCCCTGGGTTTCACATGGGTTATCTTTACTAACTAGGACTTGATGCTCTGTTGGTGGTGTCCCTTAACACATTCGGTCATGATGAGTTTTCCAGCTTTGAATTTGGAAAAAGATTTGACTACAGGACTCAGCTGACCATTGGAATGCTCGACCTCCACAAGAAGCTCGCGGAGTATCTGGTGAGTCATCAGTTACCTCTAGTACCCCAAGAACGGGGTTAGAATCTCAGTCTTTCCAGACTGCTTTTTTTGTTATTAAGTTAAATGCATGGCATTTAGGATGTTAAAACATGCAAACGTTTGTAACATTGTATTTTCCCCAGAGTTCTCAAACATTGTGATTGCCACGTCTTTGGTTATTAGTTTAAAAGAGTTTCTTATTAACTACATTTGGGTTTTGTTACTACTGTAGAAATGTAATATTTCTCATCTCAACAATTTGAAGTATACAGTATATGGTTGTATTAGTTTATTGTCTGGTAGTTATAAACAAAATAACTGGCAAAAGCAGCTAAGGCAGGAAGTGTTTATTGGGACTCGCAGTTGGAGGATACAGCTCATCATGCTGGGAAAAGTCAGGCAGTGGAACCTTAGGCAGCTGCTCATGCTGCATCTACAGTCAGGAAGCAGAGCAGCGTGTTGCTGTAATTAGATTCCTCATTTTTATCCAGCCTGTGGGATGGTGCTGCAGTAACCCATGTGTAGTGTGGGTCTTCCCACCTTAATGAACCTAATCTAGAAAAATCTCTCAGACAGGTCCAGAGGTTTGTTTCCATGGTGATTATAAATGTTATCAAGCTGACAGTCAAGGCTGACCACTGCACTAGCTCATGTGCACATTGCTGTCCAATAGACCTCTAGGAAGTTTTCATCTTACAAGACTGAAACCTGTAAATCCTCAACTAGCATATGACCTTGCTCTGCCCCCCTCTACAGAGCCCAGAACCCCCACTCCACTTTCTGTTTCTAAAAGTTTCCCTGCGTAAGATCCCTTATATCTGCCTCAGGCAGCATTTGTCTGCTTGTGAGTGGCTTAGCGTACTGTCCTCAAGGCTTGGCCATGTTGTAGCTGTGACAGAACTCCCTCCTTTGATGTACTGCCTCTATCCATTCCTCTCTCTCCTGATGCTTTAGGTCACTTCTACTGCTTAGCAAAGGGGAAAGACACTGTGATGAACGCGCATGAGCAAACATCTCTTCAGGATCCTGTGTTCAGTTCTTTTGTGCGTGAACCCACAAATGGGATTATGGAATATGATAACTCTGATTTAGTGCTTCGAGGAACACATCTACTAGTTTCCATGTCTCACAAGTTCCGATTTCTTCACATCTTCCTGGACACTTGATGTGTTTAGTTTCCTCCCTTCCTCTTCTACTTCCTTCTCTCCATCATTTCCCATCATCTACTTGCTTACTACATCCTTTCTTGGAGTGTAGCCATCCTACTAGGTATGAGGTAATGCAACATTAATGGTTGTCTGTCTGTCCATCCGCCCACCCATCTATCCATCTGTCTGTCTGTCTGTCTATCTATCTATCTATTGACTGAGTCTCACCATGTATCTCTAACTCTCCTGGAACTCTCCATGTAGACCAGGCTAGCCTCAAGTCACAATGCTCTGCCTGCCTCTGACACCTGACCACCCTGCTATCTTAAGGTTTTGATTTTTACTCAAAAACATCATAATTTTTTTTCCTACCCTTCCTCCCGCTGTCCTATCACTGAATGAATGCCTAGGGTATCAACAGACCAACTAGCCCCTAATGTCATTAAACAGCTCCCAATAATTTATACAATAGAAGTTCCAGGAGTCTGTCAAATAGGAATCAATATGTTTCAGGTTAACTTGGCCTGGGGCCATGTATGTGCTTGATACCCTTTCCATTAACTGATGTTGTTTCCTTGAGTGGAGATGCTGCCCACACCATTTGTTGGCCGGGTGCTCTCTACAGTTTAAGTCATAAAGTCCCTTTATTGCTTGCACCCTCCCCCAAAGGCAGAGCCTGGCTTTGTAGGTAGCTCATGATGTGTCTGAACAGGGTTCTTAGGTAAGACAATCCCTGATGACTGCCTCATCCCACTTTGCTGTCTTTAATGGTTTTTTTTTTTTTCTCTCTCTCTTTAGGGAAACATTGCAGAAAGGGCTTGCTGCTGTACATTTTGTAAATGTTCAGGGAATCCAGGACCTCGTGGAATCCCGGGAATCAAAGGCTCAAAGGTGCCATTTCGTTGTGACTCTGTTTTCTCTAACATGCCTTGCTTTGCTGTGAATGGGGCTGAAATGCAACAGTTGAATTTGCAACCTTTGCTCCATATAATGTAATTCCCTTGGGCACTTTCTGTAATTTCCACAGTATAGGAGTAGGATCAGAAGGGCTCACTTTGGACACCGACCCTGAGATGACTCCCCCTTTCTCTTCCATATCTCTAGAGAGGCTGTTTTGGGGGTTTGCAATGTATACTTTCTAAATCTGCTTTAGACAGTCTAAAAGTGTTAAAATAATAGAGAGGGTTGTGGGTTTCCAACAGTAAATGAGACCGAGCTGCAAAAGTAAAAGATGGTATTATAGAAGATCAATTATAGAGCAATAGAATGAAAAATGCATCATGGCATTTGCAATGGAAGACTGTGGTGATGCAAACACATGAGCCACATTCATTAAAAAAGCATGAATGAGTTTTTACCTACATTGTAATGACCACAGATAGTAGAAAAGATGAAGCAGGAGAATATATAGGCAGGGTTCCTTTGATTAAAGTGAGGCTGTTCTGTCTGAGAATGCATATTTAAGTTGTGACATGTCTTTAATGTCCAGGAAGTATTATCCTAAGCATTAACAGTGCACCCCTGAGATGGGCTAGGGTAGTGGGTTCTGGGTGCTTGTGATGGAGTGGCCCTTTGCCTGGGACTGGCAATGTTCCAATTCTTGGCTGGGTGATGACCTGTCCAGATGTCATGTATAATTATTGCACAAAATTCACTGTAACAATTAAACTGTGCATTTATATGGTATTCACTGCATATGTATTTTCAAATGGAGTTGAGGTATCATGATAAAGGGACTTTTGTGATAAAAGCATTTTCATTTTAACAATTTTAGCCTTCATTTCTTCCCCTCAATATTTCAAAAAGACTTAAATTGTTTGTTTTGGAGGGTGGGGCCTGACTATGCAGTGGCGCACTTGTGGAGGTCAGAGGGCAACTTGCAGTAACCTGGTCTCTCCTTCCACTTTGTGAGTTCTGAGGATCGAACACAGGTCACCAGGCTTGGCCACAAGCATCTTTACCCACTGTGCCTTCTCTTCAGTCCAAAACAGATCGATTATAATCCTTGCTGAGGATTTCTGCTTTGTCTATCTGTGTTGAAGGATAATTTATACAGAGTGTTTTGCTGAATTGTGACTTTCCATTTATTGAGCTCTCTCCTCTTGCAGGCCAGTAGAGTTGTGCTCCAGGGCACAGCAAAGATCTGTATTAGAGGATAGGGAAAGCAAATCTCAACAGATCTTCGTTACAAGTAAATGAAGCCACTAAACTGTGGCCTGCAGAAAAGTGACTTAGTTTAAAGATGGCTCTTATCAAAGCAGAAGAAAGTCGGATGAGCCCTTTGTAGGCATTTTTGATTTGTCAAGGATGGAGTTGGAGAGGTGGCTCAGGCACTTGCCAGAGTATCAGAGTTTAGTTCTCACATGCACATCAGGATGCTAATAATCACCTGCAATTCCAGCTTCAAGGGCCCTCCTCTGAACTGCACATGCTCCTGTACCCATGTACACGTGTGTGAGTACACGGGCGTGCGTGCATGTGTGCTTGCACACACACACACACACACACACACAGACTTATGTGTTGTGTTGAAACACCATCATGAAATGCAAATTGAGGAGAGAAGGAATTTTGGCTTATACTTTCATCTTACTGTTTACCACTGAAGGAAGTCAGGGCATAAGTTCAAACAGGCTGGGGCATGGAGGGTGCTGCTTACTGGCTTGCTTCTCATGGCTTGCTCAGCCTGCTTTCTTATGAAACTTAGGACCACATGGGCTGGGCCCTCTCCTATCAATCAGCAATTAAAAAAATGCCCTCCAGGCTTGCGTACAGCCTGATCTTAGGGAGGCATTTTCTCAACTGAGGCTCCCTGCTCTTTGACAATTCTAGCTTGTGTCAGGTTGACAAATAACCTGCCAGCACATACATAAAAGAATAAAAACCTATATTAAAAAATGATGACCACGGATACAAGAGTGGACTCTCATCCAGCACCAGAAGGGCCTCTTTCTGTGGAGGGCTTCAGAGATGAGGCCAAGGAAAAGGTCAGTTGCAGATGTTGGATTCTCTGCAACTCATAGCTTTATTGGCACAAAGTCCGTCCAACGTGCAAGGGAGGGTTTAGCCTGGACTGCCTAATGACTTACTTCATGAGTTTGAACTGACAAAGATGGTTAAATGGCCTTCTCTCTTTCCTCTCAGGGTTCTTCAGGTCCAAACGGCAGCAGAGGACACAGGGGAGAAGATGGAGACCCCGTGAGTCAGCACTGCCCCCCTCCTCCATGGACCCACACTTACTGATTTTCTTTGTTGTGAAAAGCTTTATGGGGTAGAGTGAGTGTGTGTGTGTGTGTGTGTGTGTGGTATGTATATAAGTGTGTGTGGTGTGTGTATGTAAGTGTGTGTATGGTGTATGTAAAGTGTGTGTAAGTGTGTGAGTGTGTGTGTAAGTGTGTGAGTGTAAGTGTGTGTAAGTGTGTGATGTGTGTGTGAGTGTGAGTGTATGTATGGTGTGTGTATATAAGTGTGTGTGGTTTGTGTAAGTGTGTGTGGTGTGTAAGTGTGTAAGTATGTGTGTAAGTGTGTGTGTAAGTGTGTGTGTATGTAAGTGTGTGCTGTGTGTGTATGTGTGTGCATTCAGGAGGCTGCTTTTCTTCCCCTTCATTAACTTTAAGCTGTGGACAGGAGCAGCTCACGTGGCAGGGACTGGATTGTTGTTTGTAAATCAGTGTTGGGGGTCTGGAATTCTCCTCTCTGTCTCTAAACAGGATGGAGCAGCTTATCTGCTAGGGAGCTCTTTTAGGCGTAGTGCTGGAGCACATGTCCTTCCATTGACGTGGAGGAAGTGGGCAGCCATCCCCAAGAGCATGGCTTCATGCCTAGAGGTCTGGAAGTCTTAATATTTGACTCTAAAACCAGAGGCCTCACATGACCTATCACCCTTGAGTAGAATGTGGCGGGACTGAAGCCCGTTGGGTGGCTTTGCTAGACATGGGGAATGCTCAGTTCATAATGTTTATAATGCTTAAAAGCTCTGACTCTGGAATGAGACTTCCAAGGACTGACCTATGAGCGAGACCTTGACAGGACATTTAGCTTTCTGATATTTTTTCTAGGACTCAAGGCCAGCCTAGTTTACTTTGAAAGGATCACTAAGGGAGTATATTACCTGGCTCACTTTGTACCCCACTGGGGTCTCAAAAACTGCCAAGCCAGTATAAGCATGCCTTTGTGTGTGATGAGTCACATCTCTGCCTTGCTGAGGGCCCATAGCAGGCTGAAAGTTCAGGCCATGGGAAACTGTGAAACCTAACGCCCTCTCAGTCACCTGTGGCTATGGGCAACACCTTGAGGTTGTGTAGGGCCCAATCAATCTTCAGAGTAAAGGAAGAAGGACAGACAAAAGGAGGCTCACATGCCCCTTCCCTCATGAGGAAGCTGTGTTAGCTAGTTTTCTTGTTCTTCTAAAAAAAAAAAAAAAAAAAAAAAAACCCCAACAAAGGCATTGTAAGAAAGGATGGGTTTATACTGGCTTATGATGTGAGGGGATGGTTCATCACAGTGTGTAAGTCATGGTGCCTGAGCCTGAGGCATCTGGGTACATTGCATCCACAGTCAGGAGGCAGAGAGGGATGAGAGCTCCTGCTCAGCCCCCCTCCTCCAGATAGCCTCCCCTCCCTAGGTAGCTCCCCCTCCCCCTCCTCCAGATAGCCTCCCCTCCCTAGGTAGCTCCCCCTCCCCCACCTCCAGATAGCTTTCTTCTTCTCCTTCTCCTTCTCCTTCTCCTTCTCCTTCTCCTTCTCCTTCTCCTCCTCCTCCTCCTCCTCCTCCTCCTCCTCCTCCTCCTCCCTCCTCCTCCTTCTTCTTCTTTTTTAAAATGCAACCTAGGACCCAAACCCACGCAGTGGTTCTCCATTTAGGGTGCTTTTAAAAAACAAAAAACAAAACTTAACCTAATCAAGAATATTCCTCATAGGCACATTCAGAAGATAACATAATCTACAAAATACCTCACATGATGGTCGGTCCTAGAGATAGTAGGTCTCCACACTCAAGTGGTTGTTTTCTCCAGATGTGTTTAACTCTGGCTCTTGGCTGTTTCTGAATATTTCCTGGGAAAATGAGGGTTAATGAGAAATGTATTGACCTTGAATGTTCTCCCTGTATGGATAGTCTGACTTTGGACAGACCTAGATTGAGGAATGCAGTGTGTGTGTGTGTGTGTGTGTGTGTGTGTGTGTGTGTGTGTAGTGTGTGCCAGAGGTCAAACACAGGTGTTGTTTCTCAGGAGCAATCTACTTTATTTTATTTTATTCAGTTTTTTGAGACAGGGTTTCTCTGTGTAGCCCTGGCTGTCCTGGAACTCACTGTAGAGCAGGCTGGCCTCGAACTCAGAAATCTGCCTGCCTCTGCCTCCCAAGAGCTGGAGTTAAACATGTGCACCACCAGCACCTGACCTGCACTTTATTATTATTATTTTTTAAGACTGGGTCTCTCATTGACATGAAGTTTGTGGACTTGGATAGGCCAGCCAGCAAGAATAGCTGGGTTCCACTGTGTCTGCCCCCTGTTCCCAGAGCTGGGATTAAACACATACCACTGTTCTTAGATTCTTAAAATGTGGGTTCTGAGATTAAACTGATGCTTCTCCCCAGCCCCAAGGACAGGCTCTTCTGCCTTTGTGCTCTGTTGTTGCAGTAATTTGTCTTCTGTTTCTACTCAGCGCTAGCCCTGGGCACTGGATTGCTTTCCTACGGCAGTGGTGCTGACTTCCCCAGGGTAGCATCAGGGCCCTGGGCATCATGGCGTCACTGAGCAATTAGACTGGCTAGGAGACAAAGTGACTTCTGAGCCTTAGACTGCACTATCTGATGAGAGAATAAAGCAGCCGAGCTCACCAGCAACCAACCCATTTGTGACTCGTGAGGGAACCCTGAAGGCTGACAGGGAAAGCGTGTGAGGAGCTGGAGGACCACAGGAGGAATCTCTTTGTCTGAAGTTGGAATACTCTGTGCTCCAAGAGCAAACTGCTGACAACTTCTGGCAAAAGTATAACTTTGGATATATGTTTGGATTCACTTCTTAGGGAAAACGAGGAGAACCTGGACCTCAAGGAGACAGAGGAATCATGGGATGCCCGGGGACTCGAGGTCAAAAGGTAAGCCTCATCCTTCTCACGCCCCTGTGACAACTTCCTGTCTCCTCCCATTTTCTTCTTGTTTTCTCTTTCCCATCGCCTCTTCTACTCTCCAGAAGTGACAAAGTAACCTGTTGGTTCTTATGTTTGTAGATTCATCTAATTCCTCCTGTAACCTTTATCTGGGTGTGTGGGCAGATGTAATTAGAAAGACAATACAAGACTACACTCTCGAGGAGGCACCCCTTTCCCCCTGCAGTTAGAATCCCCATTCTGCCTTTGGCCCTGCAGTGACAGATGTTTCATCTTTTGCAGGGAGTCAAAGGATTTTCGGGAGCTCAGGTACTGTATCTCCTTCTCAGGCAAGTTTGATCTCCTGACTCAGATTCATTTCCTAGCAAGCGCGCGTCAGAGACCTCCCGACTGCTTCAGTACTGCCGCCAGCTGTACTGATGGCTGACTCTTGTTGTCCCTCAGGGAGAACACGGAGAGGACGGGCTTGACGGACTAGATGGAGAAGAAGTGAGCCACCTGTCTCTTTCTTTTTGAGTTACCACGAAGCCATTCTGAGGCTGATTGTTCTAAATGAGATTTTGTCTTATGTTTGTTTAGGGATTTTACGGATTTCGTGGGGGAAAGGGACAGAAAGGTGACCGTGGCTCTCAGGTAACTTTTTACTAACCAAGTAGTCCCTGGTGACAGATCTGACCTTGTTGGCTGTGCTGGCAGTTGGGGATAAAATTGACAGAGGACTTCCCTACCATCTTAGTTACCTTTGTTCTGGCTGTGACCAAATGTCTGGTACCACCCAGAAGCCCCCAGGCTTAAGGGAGAAAGTGTTTATTTTGGCCCACCTTTCAAAGGAATACAGTCTATTTTGGTGGTTGGAGGGTCCTGGTGGTTGGCACCGACTAGGAAACAATGTTCAGCTCTTTCTTCCTATTCCTATTTTATTTAGCCAAGGACCCCAGCCCATAGGGAGGTGGCATCCATAGTCAGGGTGGGTCTTCCCTTCTTGGCGTAAACCTTTTGGGATTGGTCAGTAACCCTCAGAGACACACCCAAAGGTATGCCTCATAGTGTCCCGAATGTTTCTTAAACCCAATCAGGTTAACAAAATTAGCCATCCCAATCACATAATGAAAGTCAGTTGCCAACAAACAAGATGGCACTCTTCTGTTTAGGGCATGCGGACTACTGTATTAGTTCTTTTCTGTTGCTGTGATAAAATTTCTTGGACAAGAGCAACTTGAGGAAGAAAGGCTTTGTTTTAGCTTATGGTTCCAGTGGGACTGGGTCCTCATGGTGGGAAGACCTGTATGGCAGCCAGCAGGAAGCTGGCTGATCATATTCATTCACATACAGGAAAGACAGGGGCATGGGAAACAGGGCAAGCCCATAAACTCTCAAAGCCAGCCTCTAGTGATGTGCTCCTATAGGTTCCAGAACCTTCCCAAACAGTGCCACTAACTGGGGCGGGGCTAAGAGTTCAAATATATGAGCGGGGGGGGCATATTTCTCATTCAACACACCATGACTACTATATGATCTTCAAGAATTTCCAGCTAGGAAAGTTCACTGTGAGAGGTCTTTCTGTAGTTATGCTTTTCAGAGGTCTGTTAAGTGAACATGTTTGGCCATTACTGACCTTTGTATTTGTTCCTAACATCAAAAACAAAGAATGAAAAAGTCGGTTTGGGCATCTTCAGAGTTATAAATCATAGTGAAATACTTTGCTTACTTTAAATTCATTCCAGCAGCCAGCTCTACCTTTATGTTCTGACCCATTTATTTATCAAATATTTGTGATCATCTCTAATATACCAGACACTGCATTATTTGTCAAGGATCCAGAGATGTGGGTGGACCACATGCCATCCTCACTCTCAAGGATCCCATAGTACACAGACATGGCTGGGACCACTTTTGGTCCTTCTGATCCCAGTCAGCTTGGACATGGGGGTGTCAAGGAATTTTTCTTGAAACCAGGAGTGAATGTGGAAGAGGAACATTCTAGACCAAGGGTAAGCAAGCGCTTGAGGCTGGGGCCACTGCAGTTGCTCTGCCTGGAAGGAACAGAGTTCAGATGGAGGAAGATGGGTTTCAACAGGTTGTAACAAGGGACTCAGACAGGTCCAGTGAGCCATGAGACTGTGTTTGTGTGTGCACATGGGTGTGTGTGTGCATGCATGGAAGGGTTTAAACAGAAAGCAATCAAATTTCTGTTTCAGAAATATTATTTGGAAGTAGTGCAGGGACTGTTGGAGTTGCCAAGGATATAAGGAAGGCTTAAGGGTGGGTCTGTAGTGATTGAGGTGAGATGGAATGATGCTTTGAAGCACAGCAGTCCCAAAGAGAATAGGCACATGATAAATTAAGAGCATGCAGGGGCCAGCCAGGGATGAGGCAATGGGCATGCTGGTGCAAGGAGCCACCCTCAGATTATTCAGAGTGAAGTCTGCCTTCATGTTGCACCCAAGAAACCTCTGTTGTCTCCCTGTAACCCTGGCTCAGGGACATAGGGCAGCAGGAAATGGGGACTCAATCAGAATGCTCCCAGGGACCCTCGTGTGGGTAAATTTCACCAGAAAGTTGTTTGAGGTGACAGTAGAAAACCCCTGATGAGGTTTCTTGTGGAGACCAGAAGTGCTAAACTGGCTAGATAGTCCACCTAGGACAGCAATGTCCATATGTGACTGCCCAAATTTAAATTCATTGAAATAAAAAATTCTACCCTTCCGTTTCACTAGCCACAGTTCAAGTGCTGCATAGTCAAAGATGGTGAGGGCCACATGGATGGAGTTTTCCCCAACGGCTGAATGTCCCATTGTACAACCTTGTGCTTGACCACCAGAAGGTTTCCTGTTTCTTAACCTGACCATGGCTTAAACTGGAACTTGGGAAGTTTAAGGACACCTGAGGGAGGCAGGAAAACATGGTTTAGTTTATCTGATTGACTACCCTCTCCATGTGTACTGCTTGGCATTTAATGCCATTATAAAAACCGCCTACAGGAGGATAACACAGAGGCTCATTTTGTTTTGGTCTGTCTGTCCGTCTGTCTGCCCATCCATTCATCCATCCATCTTTTTCAGGGCCACCCAGGTTCCAGAGGCACTCCTGGGGAAGATGGCGAGAAGGGCTTCCCAGGGGATCCCGTAAGTTATCAGATCCTACTTAGCTCTGAATTTTATCTCACACAATTCAGCTCCTGTTCTCCTTAGTAATTTCCACTGAAGTACAGGCAAAGGCTGGCCTTGGGAAGCTGGGCAGGAAGTGTTGTTACCTGGGGATTTCTTATTTGGGGGGAAACTTATCCAAATCTGACATGGACTGATTATTTTAAAGGCTTAGGACAGGATCTAAAGTTCTGTTGCATGAATTCTCAGTGTATTGAGACTTCCAACTTACTATAGTGAAAACTTCTCTTGTTTTATTTATCAGGTAGATTGCAGCCCAGAGCTTGATTTATTCATGTTTTGCCTGTTTGTTGGTTTAACAGCACTGGGACTCACACCCTGGTCCCTGTGTCTGTTGGGCAAGCACTGTACCATGGAGCTACATCCCCAGTAAGATTCTCTCTTCCAGACTCAATTGCAGGGAGCTTTCATTCCACATCCGAGGGACTGGCTTGGCGCTGTTTGGGCCAGCGCCTCAGTGGAGCCACATTGCAGGAAAGTTACTGTAGAGTGTGCATTCTTAGAACACTGTATCAGTCACCAAATGAATCAGATGTTACTTTTAAGAGTTTCAAGTTGGAGACTTTTCTTACACTTCATCCATTAGCTTGAATTAGCCCAGTGGTTTTCAACCTTCCTGATGTTTCTGTCCTTTAGTACAATTCCTCATGTTGTGGTGACCCCAACCATAAACTTATTTTTGTTGCTACTTTATAAGTGTAATTTTGCTACTGTTATGAACTGTAATGTAAATATATTTGGAGATGGAGGTTTGCCGAAGGGGTCATGACCCTCAGGTTGAGCCTGCTGAAGCCTAACACTTAAATATTATACCATTAAAAAAAAAAAGAACCTGGTGGCACAGTCCTTGAATTCTAGCTGTGCAGGTCCCTGATACAGGAGCATCTCAAGTTCAAGGCAGGCTGAACAACTTAGTGAGACCCCCATCTCAAAATTCTTTCAGTGACAGAAATTTTGCCTGATGTGTTCTAAGCCCTGGGTGATTCTGTGTACCACACAAGGAAGAAAAAAAGAAAAGAAAAAGAAAGCATGATGGGACGCACCTGTAATCATAGAATCATAGAATTCAAAAGGCTGAGAGTTTAAGGCTAGCCTGGGCTCTACAGCCACAAATACAAGGCCAGCCTGGGCTCTATAGCAAGGTTCTGTGTCAGAACTGATGATTAACTCCTTTTCTCTGGTGTTTCAGGACTCTAATCATTTCTGAAACCATCTCCTAGGGTATCCCAGGACAAGACAGTGACATCAAAGGCCGGAAGGGCACCAAAGGAGAACGTGGAAGACAAGTAATTGGATCTATGTTACATAGATAAATTGACTGTTTCTGTTGTTGAGCTAAGTAAGTTTAGCAAAGTATATGAACAACCCCCCCCCCCAAGTCATCTGTAGATAGAAGAAAATAAGATAAGGTATGTCTGAAGTAGGCTATACATTTGGGGGACAGTATTAATGTTCTGGGACGTGATAATATACCTCACTTGTCGCCATTTACTTACAGCACGTTGCTACCCTTATCCTGGTCCTTGTTGGCCATCTCACCACACTGTCCGCTACAGACTGGTTCCAGCATGACTCCTTATTCTGCTGTCTTGATGGCATTTGATATTTCATGCTGACATCTTTATAACCTATTCAGGACTTATAACCTGCTTTTGACTTATGGCTTTGGGAAATTATTGTGTTTCTAGGGGAGACTGGGGCAGAAGGGGACACCCGGCAGTCCTAGCTCCAAAGGAAGCGGGGTAAGTATGCCCCCAGATAATTCTTTCCCTCCTTATCACTTGTGATGAATACAGAGGCCTAGCGACAGCAGATCTGTGCCTGGAAGGTGTATTTGCAAGCATTCTAAAATCTCAACATTAATTGACTTTTGGCCCTGAGAGTTCTTTCTTATGAAGGACTGTCTTGCACCCTGTAAGATGCTTAGCAATACTCCCGAGCTCTGCTCACCCATTTGTGACATCCAAAAATGTCTCTTCGGATAGTGTCAAATGTCTACAGCTGGTGGTTGTGGGAGGCAAAATCATCTGTGGCTAAGAGACACCATTCTCCAGTCTTCCTTTGCCTTTTATCCTTCAAGGTGTTTCTGAATGCCTCTGAAGAGAGCTCATGGCTTGAACAGACTCTCCTCCCCTCCCCTAGCCTCTAGGAGCTAAGTCAGAACATTATGGACCTGGTGGACATAATCTCAAGGTCTTTACACATTGACAGTGGGAAGGGAGAACAGGAGTGGCTTCTTTCTGAATGGACTCCCTGAGGGCCAACATTGGCAGCCAACTCATTGGAGGCCCTAGGTTAGCTTAAAGCCTCTTATGATATCAATCCTACCTCTTCCCAAATAAGACATTAGATTTTCTTTAATTTTTAAGGATCAACCAAGAAACCATATTATCTTTTGTGGATTACCGAAGTTAGAGATGATATTTATTTATTTTTCTGGGGGAAGAGAGAAGAATCCTATTATGTACACCTGGCTGTCCTGGAAGTCACTATGAATAGATCAGGCTGGCCTAGAACTCACATGTAGATCAGGCTGGCCTCAAACTGACAGAAAATCCTCCTGTGTGCTCAGATTACAGGTGTACCCCACCACAACTGGCACACAGATGACATTTGTATTGAAAGCGCATCTGTCCCACACTCAGTATGGACATAATAACAGAGAAGAATGTTCAGAGTCCCGAGTTTGGCCTAAATTTGTTTAGAGGGAATAAAATTACTTGGCTTTCTTTTCTGAGTGTTGGATGGCTCTCATCCCCTGAAGGCAGCAGCCTGTTGCCCTTTTCCCTGGGAACAAAGGCTCCATCTTAGCCCATCTTGCCTTTGTTTATCCTGAATGGCAAGGATCCTAAGCCAGAGGGACTGGGCTTCCCAACCTTTTGGGACCATTCCCTAGGACTGTGCCTTCCAGACTCAAGCGGATTGAGATGTAATTGTGGGAAGGCAGCAGAGCCAGGAGATGAGCTAAGTGTTATAAATTTTAGAGATAAATATATCTGTTGGCTCAGGAGAAAAAGGATTTTAGTTTGAAATAGGTTTATAACTGGCACATAAATCACACACTTTAAAAACAGAGCTGTCGGGGAGCAGGGTAGGGATTAATCCTTGGACATGCTAGTCTGTGCCGTTTAGATCACTTTAAGGACAGAAGGACCAGCTTCGTCCCTATCTTTTACCTGTTTCCCTGCTTTGCAATTCCTTTTCTTGGGGATTAAATAAGACAACATTCATGTTCATGTTCATAGTCAAGCAACCTACGGCTTTTTTACCCTCTCCTCCATGTTTCCAATGTAGGTCAGAATTCTGTCATTGAGATTCAGAACATCTCAAATGGATAATGGATTGTAAACAACACACCCCAACCCCAGGCATGGGCTCCCTATGTGACTGAACTTCGACCTACATACATTAATCATCACAACAGCTGTTACTAAAACAATGGCTCAACACACTCACAAACACACAGGAAGCCACACTCCAGACCCATGGCCTTTGGTGGCCACTTGCAAAGAGTCTTTATAACAGTCGTACTTCTAAGGTATCATCTGTTTTGTATCAGATCCTCATCTACTCACTTTTAAATACTCATGTAGATAAAACCTATAGGACCCCTGCCAGGTGGATTATATCATCATACCCACATTAGACACGGACCAATCAAGGAGACTTGAGCAACCTGCCCTGGGTTCCAATAGCTAGTAAGTGATTGGGCTGGGCTTTGAGCTCAGATGCTCTCACTTTAGAGTCTATGCTCCTAATGACCATGTGGGGCTTACTGTGCATTTTCTTTGGGCCACCTTGACTTTAGATAGTGGGACCAAAGGCAAGAGAGTGTGATATTTCTAAGGCCATGGCTCTAAGGACAGTGTTTTACAAAAACAATTATACAGAATAAACATTATTCTTCCTTTCAGCCTTTCTCTACACATTTTTTTTTTTTTTTTGAGAAAGAGTATCTCTCATCCTGTAGCTCAGGCTGGCATTGAACTGACTATGTAGACCACGTTGGACTTTAACTCAAGGTCTTTATGCCTTGGCCTGTCAAGTGATGTGATTATAGGCATGTACCACCGTGACTAGCTTATCCTTGCTCTTATTTTTCACTTGTGTGTGCATGGTGTGTATATGTGCACATGAATCGAGGTGTCCATGGAGATCAGAAGAGGATGTTGAGTTACAGGTAGTTGTGAACCCCTTGGAGTGGGTCCTCTGCAAAAGCAGCAAACACATTTACCTGGGAAGACACCACGCTAGCTTTATTCTTGTTTTTTGATGGAGACAGAATGTGAAGCTATGCCAAGAGTATCCATCTTCGATGGCTTTTCAATCTTCTCCATTTTCCTACGTCAAGAACATTAACTAGTCAAGTCCAGAGACAGACAGCTGATGAGTTACTAAGGGTAACTTCTCCCCAAAGGCTATTTCAAAAAGTTAATACCTGATGGAGAAGATAGTTGGGTGATTTACTCCTAAGGAATTGTAGGAGGTGGGCAACTCAGAGAAAATGACAGTTCTGAAATAATTCCTTCATAATAATTGAATATAAATGCAATTGTTTAAAATAATTGTGGTTGACTATCGCAATACAGTATCAGTTGGTGGTTGAGAGTGTTCCACAGCTTCTTCAGTGAGAGCAATGCCAGCAGATTTTTATTGCTGTAGATTGGGGAAAGTAAGTTAGGATGTGGGGTCCAGGGCATAGTCCTTCTTGGCTCTCCTCTGTCCCTGGAGCTTGCACTGGTGACATGAACTCCATCCCAGATAAGTACAGACAGAGCTGAGGGACCAGCCTGGCTTTATTGTGAGAAACTTGATCAGTAGCATTGAGATCACACAAAGGAGCAGCTGCACCCCAAGGGATTCTCCAGAGCCAAACTTTGCAGGGCCCATATGACGTACCGAGTGACTACCGCCATGCCTAGAAATTTCACTTTTTCCAGTGCTCAGCACACAGCACTTCATGGGTTTTTGGGAAGAAAACAGTTCTTCAGGGTGATCTAGACCTCTAGATAGCCCATTTGATAACCATCAGAGAGTATCAGACTAGAGTGGAGGCTGTAGTGACTTTTACATTGGGTTGCCATCAATCCCCTAATTGTTAATGTGATTAAAACACCCAATGGGAAAACCTGCCCTGCCAAGGCCCCCAGAGAACTCTCTATGAGCAAGAAATGGGAGAGACTGGTTTGCCTCAGGGACCATCCTTTTGTCTAGGCACACTGACTGATGCGTTCCTTTCGGTGTTTCAGGGAATGGAAGGCTGGAGGGGGCCCCCGGGTCCCTCAGTAAGTATTCTTTTTATTTTTTATTCTTTGTGTTAGGGGACTATGAACATTTTTTCTATGTAGATGGTGCTGGGTAAATAGCATTTGACTGGATGTTGTAAGGATGCCCAGTCCTGGACATGAACCGCACTGACTAGTGGGGAACGTAGCAGCTATTCAGCCAGCTTCCAGAAATAGGACAGGTTCAACTATGGCAAAATCTCCCTCAGAAATACCTCCTAACAAACAAACAGAACATAAACAACCCCACCTCTTACACCTTTGAATGACTTTCTCATGTACTGGGAACCAGCATGAAAGAAAGTGAAATTCTTGCTTCTTGGCTTTTATTCAAGCTATTATAATTAGCTATATATTCCAGGTATTCCTTCCATGTTTTATTTTTCCTTTTAAAACTGTTTTTAATTAGCATGCTAAATATTTGATACCATTATGGCATTTTCAAACAAAATTTGGGTCTTTCTTACTGTTTTATTGCTGTGAAGAGACATCACAACAAAGACAGCTCATGAAGGAAATCATTTAATTGGAGACTTGCTTACAGTTTCAGAAGGTTGGTCCATGACCATCATGGTAGGGAGCATGGTACTGGAACAGTAGCTAAGATCTTCTTCCTGATCCTAAGACAGCAGGCAGAGAGAGGGTGAGACTGGGTCTTTTGTGGGTTTTAGAAACCTCAAAGTCCACCCCCAGTGACACACTTCCTTCAACAAGGCCACATCTCCTAATCCTTCCCAAGCAGTTCTCTCATGGGGGAACCAAACATTCAAATCCATGAGCCTCTGTGGCTGTTCTCATTCAAACCACCACGGCTTATTTGAGTTACTTGTCCTATGTACCCCCATCTTTATGATAATTAGAAACATACTTGAGTTCATTCCAGACAGCTGGAACAATAAGACCCCATGCTATGTAAGGGGTGAGCCCAGCAGACAAAACAAATGATCTATGGAAACCATGCAGAGAAAATCTTAACACTGAAAACTCTTGTTCATCAGGGACAAGCAGGAAACCCGGGGCCTCAAGGTACACAGGGACCCAAAGGACTACAAGGCCTACAGGTATGCTGGGTATTTTGTAAATGTGGGCAAATAGTGTGGAATCATTCTGGTTGTAAGAAGACGGGTAGCTCAGTACAAAAACACACAACCTAGGGGCTGGAAAGATAGCTCTGTGGTTAAGAGTGCATAATAATACTTTGCCATGGACCAGAGCTTGATGTCCAGCACCCAGGTGGGGTGGCTCATAACAGCCCATGACTGCAGCTCCAGAGGATCCGATACTCTCTTCTGGTCTCCTTGAGTACCTGCATTTAAGTGTGCAGAAACACTAAAAATAAACAACAATTTAAAAATATATACAACTGGTAAAATATAAGTCTGTAGCCATCCATCACCTTGTGCATTTCCCATTGTGGGAGATGATTCTGAATTTTGATTTTGTTCCATCAAACCTGTTCTAACATTTGCAGCTCATTAATGACCCTCAAGAAGGGAAGAGTGTACTCTGTGTTCACATTGCATTGTGCCTAGGTACTGGTAAGAATGAAAACTTAACAGCTCAATAATATATTATTTATTATTATTATTATTATTATTATTATTATTATTAATTATTATTTCACATTGGGCTGCCATCAGTCCTGGAATGCCATTAGTGGCACAGGTATCAGAGGTGAGGGCATCTGCTCTGTCTTCTATGCCTGGAAGAAGCCATGACTATCCCTTGAGGCTGGCTTTGTCCCGCCTAGGTCTTGTCACTGTGTGAATCTCACTATGTGTTGAGCTCACTTTAAACCTAGAGTTTTGAAAGAGTCTTTGTAGAAATGCCCATTTTAATGCCTTTCAAGGATCTCATTTTTCTTCTAGAAATTCCAAATTATTAACTCTAAACAAATTTGGATTTTCTTGATTATTTCTGAGATCTAGTACATTTTCCAGGTTGAGTAACCATGGGATCAGTCTGAAACTGATCCTTTTGGGGCTGGGTGGAGATGGCAGTCACTTCAGATGCTCCGAGATTCTTTTATACTAGTGACTTGAGGCTCTCTTGATGATTTTCTTCTAGGTAGAGGCCATTTTAATTTTGGTCTCCCTAGCTATGCAAGAGAACTCTGTGAGACCCACAAGTAAAATATGGCAGACAGATAAACTTTCAGCTGGCAGACATCTGCCACCATGTGTTCTTTAGCCCCAACTTGAAACTACCGTTTTCTGTATTTTACACATTGAGAAAGCACCTTAGTCCAGTGAACCATCAACGAAACACATTCAGTGGTTGTTTGTACCTTCCTTTCTTTATGGGTTTATTTTTTCTCTTTTGATCTATTTTTATTTCTCCCTGTAAAAGAAGGATGAGACTCTCTTGCCAAGGCAGAGAATCCCTTAATAAGATCTGTACCACTGTGTCTGTGCTTGTCTGCAGTTATTCTTCTAAAAAGGACTTAATCTCACAGCAGTAAGGTTACTTGAAGGTGTAGACCATTACTCTGTCTCCATGGGGACATTTCAAAAGCATCCATTAAGAGAGTGAGTTTCATTGGCATCACATCACATACATCACATCAGTTTTTATTGTTGTTGTTTTGTTTTTTGTTTTTCCAACAAAAAGGGGTCAAGTGGAAATCGTGGCAGGAAAGGAGACAAAGGAACTCAAGGGCATCCGGGACCTCAGGTGAGTGACCCGGAGACATTAGGGCCAATGACTCACAACTTTTAGTTTGTTCTTACTGCAAAATGCCTGAGTGTATAATACATTTTACGCCATCTATGGGGCATTTAATTCATCTTTTTTAGTTACTATGGATACTTTTTTTTTTTTTTTAGCTCAGCTCAAATCTCTTATACCTTGCTGACCCATTCCTCTTTCTCCTTTAGTGATCTTTTACTCTGAAAGCACAGACTCACTCCCTCAGCTCAAGGAAGCTGGCTGCCAAATGATGGACATGTCTAATACAAAGGGATTATTCTTCCTGCACTATTAAATTTTCTCTGTGCCATGTATTTTCCTCTCCACTGACCGCAGACATTTGACAGGGCAAAGATTCGTGCTTACACAGTTCTGTTTGATTCCTAAGCCTAGTTTTCTAGTTCAGCATTTGAATGAGTTTCCCAAGTAAGGAATGAGAGTTTGGGTGGAGAGAGGTTTGTATGCAGCACTTGATTCTGCTGAGTTCTTCAGTTCTGCCAGTGAGGACTCAGAGGGCAAGGGATGCCTGAATGTGCTCAGTTATATCTTTCTAGAAGGTTGGTGAAGGATGCTTATGCCCAGATTTAGACTGACTAATTGAAATACGACCTGCACACCATGATGGATGTATCTGTAGTTTTGTGGGACTTGCATGTGGCAGTGGTGTGTTTGATTCTAACACTGCAGTGAAC
Source organism: Rhynchomys soricoides (assembly GCA_019843965.1). Classification (NCBI taxonomy): domain Eukaryota; kingdom Metazoa; phylum Chordata; class Mammalia; order Rodentia; family Muridae; genus Rhynchomys; species Rhynchomys soricoides. The sequence goes on along the minus strand of JADRCH010000097.1, from coordinate 9,682,692 downwards.
TTCACCCTCACTGCAGTGGTGAGAGGTGTGTTAATGTGATTGTGACAGCCATTGCAGTATACACATGTACATTATATATCATGTACATGTATGTATTGTCTACTTTCAACTCACAGTGGTTTTGGCCATCAACCCTGGGCCTGCAGACGGGGGAGCAGATCACAAAGACTCACTTGTGCTGGTTGAGTCAAGCCTTTTTTCTCCCCCCTGACCCCCAAGGTCCCATATGGACCAGCGAACTTCTGGTGGATGCAGAGCCATGGTCCATTACCTAGGTTACCCTCTCCCCTAGCTCACTGCATCTCTTGTTAAGCCTTCTGGGATCTGGGTTTCCAGGAATTGCTGTAGCACTGGCTTTTTTAAAATTATTATTATCTCTTACTCTTTATTTTCAGGGTTCTCCTGGGCCAGTAGGACCCAGAGGGGCCATCGGAAGACCTGGATTTGGGGGGAGAAAGGTAAACATTTCTTGTTGGTTTCAAATACCCAGAACAAAAGCACCAACATTTTCTCCTGAGCTCTGTGAAAATTCCTCATGTGTTCAACCCACCTGCATCCTGCCAGTGTGTCCTCCTCCATCCCCTGAGCAGAGTATTCCCTGCAGCTCCGTTTTAGGAGGCTGTCCTGGTTATGAGGAAAGGCAGTTACCTGGCCATCACAAAATACTGCTGAGAAATCTCTTCAGCTCCTATATCCCCTGAGCAGGAACGAATTCGTTCACTGAGATGAATGGAGCAGACATTTTTGAACTCATCTTTGTGCACCTTTTGGTCTCACCCAGGCCCGCTCTGGCTAAGGTAGCTGTGGTGGAGATTGCCAGAGAGAGTCAACCATTGGCCTCATGTCCACTTGACCCCTTTGCTTTCATCCTTCAGGGGCTGAGGTCTATGTAGGTACAGCAGTGCCCTGCCGGGTTTTCTGCTCTCTTGTCAAGGCCTCAATTACTTCATAGTTGAGTTAAGGACCTAAAGTTTCTTTTTATACTGAGTCCAGAAAACTAGGTTGTCAATCTTCTACTGGGAAAGTCTTCAAGGTTTAGTATAAGTAATAAGCTAGGGCTTGGGAGATGGCTCAACTGGCAAAGGACTTGCTGTACAACATGGGTACCTGAGTTTGATCCTATAGAACTCATGTAAAAAAAACTGATTACAAGGGTGATTCCAGGTCATCTAGCTGAATTAGTGATCCCCAGTTTTCCAGGGAGAGCCTATCTTACAAAATAAAATGAGGGTGACTGGGGAAGGTACCTGATATTGACTTCTGACTTCCACATGTGCACGCGCGCGCACACACACACACACACACACACACACACACACACCTGAACATACACACACTCACTTATCAACAAGGAAAATACAACTCAAGTGGAAGAATATTACCAAGCAGTGGTGAGAGGTGTGTTAATGTGATTGTGACAGCCATTGCAGTATACACATGTACATTATATATCATGTACATGTATGTATTATCTACTTTCAACTCACAGTGGTTTTGGCCATCAACCCTGGGCCTGCAGACGGGGGAGCAGATCACAAAGTCTTTTGCATTCCCCCTATTTAATTCCAAGATTTCTCAGCTCAGCTCCTTCTTGACTCCATCCTACTTCTCCAGAGCCAACCTTGCCCATCTCCCAGAGTCACTCTGAGTCTTCCTTGCCACTCCCTCAGTGCACACAAAGTTCTTTGGGCTCTAGCTTCTTTGTCTCTCATTAGGAAACCTTGTTGGACCCTTGAGCCTCTTTTCTGCTCTCACAAGAGCATGCAGTTCAACACACAGGGCTGTAATTGTCCACTTTGTTCTTTTTCACACTGAGCTCAGCGGGGGCAGGACTACATTTATCACATCGGGTTGTTCATTTTTCAGAACAATAAGCAAATATTGTGTGAGTAAATATAATAGCAAATAAGCCAGTTTCCCCTGGAGTGAGCTTTCTACCCTCCCCTTTCCTTTATTGACGCTAGGGAGGCAGGAAACATTGTGGTATACATACCCAGTAGAATAGTATGCAGCCTTAAAAAGTCCTCAGAGCTCAGCCCTGAGCTGTGCTGTGTGTACCATGCTATCCTCTGGCTAGACTGCATTGTGTCTTTCACATTAGCTCTACCGGGGCTGGCTGCTCACTGAGGACCTCGTGTCCCCTCACTCAGCAGACAGAACTACCTGGGGTGGGTTTGACTTTGCTGACCTCCTTTACTCTTTGACTAGGGGGATCCTGGAGTTCCTGGAGGCCCAGGACCAGTGGGGCCCCCTGGACAGCGAGGAGCACAGGTATGAGGCTTTGAGTACCTGGTTCTGAGGTAAGGGGAAATGGGGACGGCATGGGCCCAGCACTTGGGGTAGGAAGATGTGGGCCAGTTCTCCATTTGCCCCTGCTTTCCTGTGCACTTGTCCCTTTAGTGTGTGCATGGGGGTGGGGTGTGTGTGTGTGTGTGTGTGTGTATCTTGTCTCTCTCTCTGTGTGTCTCTATCTCTGTCTCTGTCTCTCTCTGTCTCTCTCTCTCTGTGTCTCTCTGTGTGTGTCTGTCTGTTTCTCTCTGTGTGTCTATGTCTGTGTGCGTGTGTGTCTGTCTGTCTCTCTCTCTCTGTGTATGTAGGAGATGAGGTAAAGGCAGAGGAAGTAACAGGTGAATGGGAACGGGGCGTTTCAATATTTTAACGACCAACATGGCTATGTTCATACATTTTGGTTGAACCACAAATCAGCTCATCTTTCTCTCCTTGCAAAATCCTAGGATGACAAGCAGAGAAGGGTCAAGGAACAGGCTACTGCCTGTTGCAGCTTGCATGATCTAGTTGCTCCTACTGAGCCAAAATTCCAGTGTAGGGACAGCTCATGGGGGAGAGTTATTTTATGTCAATTAGATGTTAAATAGAAGAAAATTTACCAAGTATAGCAAAGATATGGAGTCAACCCAAGTGTCCATTCGTGGATGGACAGCATAAAAACACTGTGATATATCCATGTGATGGAATACTATTCAGGCTGAAAAATAGTAGGGGAAATCCTGCCATATAGGGCAACATGATTGAACCTGTAGGCAGTTACATAAAGTAAAGGAGAAAAAGCAAAGCATGAAAAAGTGAAAAATACAACTAAGAACATCGAAAGAAGGCAGGCTCCCAAAGGCAAACACCAGGCCACAGAGTCTTGCATATAAAACGTAAAAAAGTTGAACTCAGAAGCAGAAAGTGAAATCCTGAACTACAAGAGAGCCCATCTCAAACCAACCGAACAAAAATGTACCTGTCTTTTTGTGATACATGTTTTGAAAACATGGATATTTAAAAAGACAGAGAGAAAGAAAAGGGGGGGAAGGGCTAAGTTTCCTAGGCATGAACATGGGATGCAATGGAAAGCAACATTACCATAGTCTGACCATTTTGAGGTATTTACTCTTAACATTCCAGACAGAGTGAAGATGATAAAAACCGTGTCACCCAGTGTCCCCTCCCACCAGCGGCTCTTTCCCAGGTCATTGTGTCCCCGCAATGTCACTTCAGTAGTTTCAAAATACTCCTGTGAGGGATTCACTAGCCTCTCTGCCCCTCTTACCAGTGTGGCTTCAGTGAGTAAGTCTCCTTCTGAGCTTCTGACTATTAATCTGACTCTTTTAATTTGCTTATTGAGTTCAGACGAGCAGTGGAACTTGACTTGGGCACAGGCTGTGATTTTGCCTGATGTTTTATTATTAGATATTTAATTTGTTTCAGTTTCTCGCTGTCATAAACAACACCCTAATAAATTCTTTGGAAAGGAGTTATGGACTGGGATAGAATGCCGGGGTTCATGTGTGCCAGGCAAGGGCTCTACCACTAAGCTACTTCTCTAATGCTATAATTAATTTCTGTGTAGAAGGCTCAAGAATTTTTCATGTCTAAGTCAGATAAGTATGTATTTAATTAGGCCTTTGAGATAAAGTTTCAAGTACTCTTAAAAAGATTTAAAGACTACATGGGTCAATATGCAGGAGCCTGATGGTCTTTTTTTGTTTTGTTTTGTTTTGTTTTGTTTTTTCGAGACAGGGTTTCTCCGTGTAGCCCTGGCTATCCTGGAACTCACTCTGTAGACCAGGCTGGCCTCAAACTCAGAAATCTGCCTGCCTCTGCCTCCCAAGTGCTGGGATTAAAGGCATGAGCCACCACTGCCTGGCGAGCCTGATTGTCTTAAGACAACAGTTCTCAACCTGTGGGTCGCAACCCCCACAGAGGTCACATATAGGATATTCTGCATATCAGATATTTGCGTTAGGATTTGTAACCGTAGCAAAATTACAGTTATGAACTGGCAAGTAAATAATTTAGTTCATGTACATGTATTAAAGGGTCACAGCATTAGGAAGGCTGAGAACTACCTTTTAGTGTCTCCATACCAACAAGGGCTATTGCAACCTTTTCTTTATCCTCTTTACTGTTGGCAAAATGCTAACTCATTAATTATTTTGATTACTAATGAGGATGAACATATTTCCCCACTAACATCTATTCACTGTTTAGAACTCATTTTAAACCAGATTTGTTTATTTTAATTATATGCCAGTATAACGAATGCCTGCATGCATGTCTGTACACCACATGCTGACCATTATGTGTCAGATCCCCTGGAACTGGAGCTAAAAATTGTTGTGAGCCACCGGGTACTGGGACTCGAACTCAGGTCCTCTGCAAGATCAGCCAGTGCTCTTAACCACTGAGCAGTCTCTCCAGCCCTGTTTATATCTTTGGTTGAATTCCTCAGTCACTTTTATTTTAGATCAACTCCTAATTTTCTAAGTAAGAAATTGTCAAATGCAGAAAACCAGAGTGGTTATCCCTCTGCCTCCTGCAGTGGTTATAGAGTGGAGCTGGCCAAGGAAGTGGGAGGATATACACCAGGAATCAGAGGCTGGGATTGTAGCTCAGTGGTAGAACATTTGCCTAGCATACAAGAGGCTCTGGGTTCAGTCCCCAGTACAGGGGGAAAGAGCTAACCGGAACTGAGAATGCCCCACCACCCATAGCTCATTTCTGGCCCCACAGTCTTCCCCATCTAGATAGCCTTTGAGAAACTGAAATTAACTGATGTTTGCAGGGAGATTATGGTGCCCCAGGCTATGGTCAGCCAGGAAGAAAAGGAGTGAAGGTAAATATGCAAAACAATTATTTTCTCGATTGATAATGACGGTGTGGAGGAAATGGTCTGTTGACTTACTTGTGTTCTCTGCTGAAAATTTCAGGGCCCAACAGGATTCCCTGGGGACCAGGGGCAGAAGGTGAGGTGCAAATGAGCTTCTTCTCTTGCTATGACCGTGGCCTTCTTGAGAAGTGAGATGAGCCGTGGGTCTGGGTAGGGTGGAGTGGGGAGGAGCAGGGACACTGGTTGGTTGCTTCCTCTGGACTTCATTAGGAAAGGCTTTTAGATAGCCTCTGAGTCTTTATATCGGAATCCACCACATCCTGCCCTTGGTTGCCTGATGTCCCACCTACCTCTCCTTAGTGACCCATATCCCTACCTTAAACCCTAACCTCCAGGCAGCCGTCTGGATTAGTTCTCCAGCCTGGTGGTCTCATTCACCACCTTAGTTTCTGTTATTAATAGAGCACCATTGGACTTTGCTTCTTCCCTCCTGAAAATCCCAACTTCCTTCTCAGTGGGCTGCTATTTTCTACCTTTCTCTGTCAACTGAATACAAATATCATGTTCACTAGATTTTTACCCCCAAAGTATAACCTAATTATACTGTCTTCTTGATCCAACACTTTGCAAAGTCCTCATTGTCTATTAGGTAATCGGTCTGCATGCCTTCAGCCTGTGATTTCAGCAGGAGCTGGTCTCATTCTATTGGTGTATGCTAGGGTTCTGTACTATGATTTCCCAAATCCCAGCACCGGCTTCATCCTTGTAGTGTCCCAGTCAAGAAGAGACGACTGGGTCTAAAGTAGATTAACTAATGAATCAACTGCAGGAGAACAGCCAAGCTTCAGAACATTTGAAAAGTGTTCTTCACTGAAGGGTGACCTGAGGCCAACAAGAGGTTAGAAAGAAGCTACATAAATAGCTCTCAGAAGAGAGTTCTCATTACAGAGGATCAATTTTCTGATTCACTGATAAAGGGAGAAATGTAACAACTTATTGATTGATGTGATGTCAATAAATAACTACTACCAAAATCAGATTGAATTTCTTTAAATAAAACTCTATGTTTTTTATTTATTTTTACATCTTAGGCTATTTTCTTTTTCTCATTGGTTGAGAGTTTTGTGTAGCTTATCTTGATAATATTAACCCCTTCTCTATTTTCTCATAGATCCCTTCCCCTTTCAAACCTACCAAACCCTGCCTCCCACTTAAAAACAAACCACCAGACACAGCCTGCTCTTCCCTATACTCCTAGATGTGTGGCCTTCCACTGGGGCAAGATCAACACCTAGAGTGGTACCCTTTGAGATAATTGACTCTTCATCTCCCAAAAGCTATCAGTTGCCAATAGCTCCTTAGGTAGTATTGGAACGTCCTGTCTATCCCCACCTCCGTGCTGGGGTTTTGTCCTGGCTTGAGTCTGAGCAGGTCTTGTGAATGCTTCCACAACTTTTAAAGACATTCTTAAACTTTAGAAATTTAGTGTGTATGGAGGGAGAGGGATGTTAACCCAGGAGTGCTGGCATTCCAGATGTGTGCCTCGACATCTGGCTTTTTACCTGGACTCTAGAGGACTGAACTCAGGACCTCAGCTTGGAGCCACTAGCACTTTTACCAGCTGGAACATCTCCCAACTCCAAGATTGATAATTTTTTACGTTCAAATTTTCCAGAGATAACTCACAGAACTAGGTAGTCATTCTTTAATACCTTAGGTGGTCAGTACTCCATGATTTCTAGCATAAGATCTGGTTTTTTTTAGCAACTGGATGGTTCCTGAGTTGATATAAATATTTGGATTATTAGCGTACTGGAAGTAGTTTTGAGAGTACCTAGCTGTGCCAATAGTTTATTTCTGAATTTACCTCAAGAGGCATTTATTGTTGTATTAGCTGTTATTACATAATGATGACAAGATCAGCTTACGTATTGATTACAGAGAAATTTTTAATCCTTTCATAGCAAAGATTTTAACATCTCGATATATGTAATCAGGGTGACTCTGGAGATCCTGGAATTCCTGGGGGACCTGGACCCAAAGGATTCAAGGGATTGATTGTAAGTGGCCAATGATTCCAGAAAGAATAAGCATTTCTTTTGTAGACCTCGGCTTCCTTACTGTGATGATAGATGTGTATTTTTGATTCATTCCAAGGGTATCTTGGAAGCCACCAACTAGTCATGTGACCTTGAACACACCTTCTTAGGGCCTATATTTTCTGATTATCATAATTAAACCTAGTGACACACATGGTTACTTCTTGTCACTCTTGGACCTGAAGCAGATATCTTCCCTGTGTCCCAGGGGCTGTCTGATGATTCCACTGGGTGGTGGAACAGAGTGTTGGTTTAAGGGAGTGTACTGAGGTGCTCGAATTAGCAAAGCACAGAGTAGAAGACTGCTTTTTTAAGTACAACTGGCTGAGACAAGCATCCTTTTACTTTGAAGTCTGAGGGCAATGTCTCTGTTACCCTGGGCTTGGAAAGGATGCAGTTGAACAGGTCCTTTGCTCTAGTCTGTGAATAATTTGTCAGTATCTCTCCATCGCTTTGAGTCTGGGGAATAAACATAGTCCACCCATGTACCATCTTGTATGTGGGAAGCTATTTTTATTATTTGATTTTAAAATATTTATTTTTAAAATTTGACTTAAAATAGATTTTTTTCACATAATATATCCTGATTATTGTTTCCTTTCCTGTCCCCCTCTCAGTTCCTCCCCACTCACTCTCCCACCCAGATCCACCCTCTTTGTGTCTCTCATGAGAAAACAAGCAGGTCTCTAAAGGAATATAACATAATATAATATAATATAATATAATATAGCAAGCACATTTAGATAAGACAAAACAAACACATGCATTTATTTATATTTTATGTGCATGAATGTTTGCTTGCATGTGTGCACATGTACCAAGTATATGCCCCAGAGGTCCAAAGAGGGCACTGGCTCCTTTGGAGTTACAAATAGTTGTGACTATTTGTAACCATGTTGTTCATGGAACCATGTTCCATGTTGGTGCCAGGAACTAAACCTTGTTTCTCTGTAAGAACAGCAAGTGTCCTTACCCTCTGAGGCATCTGTTCAGCTCTTATTTTTTGATCTTTATAGATTAAGAGGTTTTTACACAATCTTTGTATGCCCTGTTTTTTCCCCTTAGCACCAATTCCAGCTTATGACTAATTTAGATTTAAACTTACAGTCAGTGTCAGAGTCATGTGTGCCACTAAATAAAGGGGACAAGCGGGAGATGGATGTTTGTTAATAATTAAGGTTCAGTGGCTTGGACCATGGGCAAGGACTTTAATGGATATGAATATGCTGCTCTCTTTTATTTGTAATTAAATTGTTATTCATTATCACCATTATTATTTATGATGCTAAGGATGGGTCCCATACATGCTAGGTAAGCACCCTGACACAGAGATATGTGCCTCAGTCCAGATGTTCTTTTAAAATTTTTGAGAAGTATAACACCTTATTTAAACTAAGATAATCATTGGGCTAGAGAGATGGTTCAGTGGTTAAGAACACTTGCTGCTCTTGCAGAAGTTCTGGGTTCAGTTTTCAGCTCTCACATAATGGTTCGCAGCAATCTGTAACTGCAGTTCAGGGGATCTGATGCTATCTTGCCATTGTGGGCACTGTATGCACATGGTCTATGTCCACAGGTATGTGCAAAACACTGACACATATAAAATAAAATCCGAAGTAAAAACCTGAGATAGTCTTCATGGGTTGAAAATATAGAAACTACATTTGTGTGTTCCTCTTTTCAGCTCTCTCAAGGCTTGAAAGGAGGGAGTGGACTCCAGGGGTCTCAAGGCCCTCCTGGTCGGAGAGTGAGTATGCATGGGAACTGACTGGGGCATGGTAGTTTCTGGTAACCCAATGAAATGGACGCAGAATTTCAAGGCAGAAGCACTGTGTTCAAGGAGCCAGTCATTGTGCCTCTCAGTCTATTATTAAGATGAATTTTACATGTCCCTGTCCTAGCTGTAAAGGTAGCTGTGGGATCAGATGACCAAGAGGAGACAGTGTAAACTGCAAGAGCAATGCAGATACTCTTATCACTGAAGCCTTTGTAATAGGTGTAGGCCTGCTGACGTTTCCTAGGGGTCTCCTGACAGAGTTCCAGCATGCAAAGCAGGTTGGCAGACAGAGTTTGCCAGAACCACTCTTGTTGCCTTTTTAGTCTTTGTTTGGACTCTAGAGAGATTCGGGGATGTAACCACAACTTCCACTCTGGTTCCATTACAAGAGAAATGTCATTCTTGGAAGCACTTCTAGGCAGAGCCAGGCACGCCTCCGCAGGCAGACCTGCATCTGTTTTACCTCTTCCAAGAAGCTGATGATTCAGTGTCTCTCCCTTCCCAGGCAGAGTCAGGGCAGAACTAAATATAGCTGGCATCTACCGTGTGCAGGAGACCCAGACAACATTGTAAAGAGTACTTGGAAAAATGTTTATCTTGCTTTAAGCACTGACGTGTACTTGAAATTTGGATCTAGCAAAGCAAAACTTGCCTATGGTTTCTTGGCCAAATGACTCCATAGTAGAATAAAATAATAATTTGCTCTGTTATGTGCACTTAGGAATGGGGGAGCAGCTAATCGGTGGTCCAGTCTTCTGTAGTCTGGGTTCATCTCTTCTCTAGGCTCTAGGGCTGTAATTAAAGTGTCCCACATCTCAGTCTTGTGCTTGGCTCAACTGGTCTGAATTGGAGTATGGCCTTTGTCTCCAGTTCTTGGTTCTTAGCCTTTGTTAACACCTTGCTTGGAGTTATTGTAATGTTTACCTTGTGTATCTGCATTCTGTGCATGCTTGTGTGTTTGTCTATGCACCATGTACGTGTAGAAGCCAGTGGAGGTCAGAGGGGACTTGGATACCCCAGAAATGGAGTTACATATGGTTGTGAGCTGCCAGTGAGTCCTGAGAACTGAACTTAGGTCATCTGCTAGAGCAATGTGTGCTCTTAACCTCTGGGCCATCTCTCCAGCCTGTAGAGTTATTCTTACATTCTCTCTTTTGGGACAAACTGTTCCTACTTTTGACCTCCTTCAAAATGTAGCTCCTACTCTATGTATTACCTAGAAACTGCTTCTCTGTGTGAGTAGTCATATATTCTTTCCTGTTTTCTGTCCTAACTTGAAAGGACTCTTAGTGACTTCTGCACTGGGCAGAACCATGGACAGCGCATAGTTCTGGTTAGATCAGTCGCTTGCCACAGGCTATCCTAGCACTTAGCAGATATTTAACCATTGTTGCACGGCTAGATGGATGGGTGGCTGATGAATTGATGGAGGGATTGATTGATGGCTTGATGGATGGATTGATGAATGGATTGATGGATAGATTGATGGATGGGTTGATGGATGGGTGATGGATGGTCAGACAGGTACCTCCGTTGTCATTTAGAATAGAGGTTGACTTTGCTGACATTTCTGCTTAAGCATCTTGGAGAGGCAAGTGCCCAAGGGAATACTTGAGTCTGAGTATGTAAAGCATCCTTTCCCCGAAACAAACACTTATTAAACACATTAAAAGCCGCTGCTAATGAGAAGCCCAATACTGGGAAGAAGGAGGAGGAGGATGGGCAAAGGGAAAGACTCCAGTGGAAGAGAACCAGGGCTGATGTCTCTTCAGAAGTCATCGCCGCTTGATTTCACCCAGCTATTTGTCTATTTATTTTTGATTCTGAGATTCTAATATAATTACAACCTTTCCCCTTCCTTTTCTTTCCTTTATGCCCTCTCATAGACTTCTCCTCATATGTATCATGCTACCTGTATTCATGTTTTTGGAGCTGACTATTTAGCATCGGACATCCAATTGATGTTTTTGCTCCCTGGGGAGGACCACCTCTCCCACTCCCAGCTTCCCTCAGTTGCCTGTAATTCTTTGTGGGTTGAGGCTTTCCCTTATTCACTTTGGCATTCTATTGGTTTCATCCTTGTTCAGTCGTGTGAAGGAGACTTTATGGGTGGAGTATCTGACATTACAAGGAGACACAGTCTCACAGCAAACTCCTTCCCTGGCTGTTTATATTCCTTTGTTCCTCAGTCTTGGGTCATTTATGAGATTAGCATGTATGCCCTTCTTTTGTATAAATCTCATTTGCTCTGCAATTGCCTTTGGTTCTTTTATATATACTGAGGCTTACTGCCTTTTGCATTTTGATTTGTAAAGATAATCTACCTCTGTCTGTTCAGTATATCCATCTCCTTTGTTCTGCCCTGTGGAGAAAGTCTGCTGCTTACAGTTAGAAAAAAAAAAAAGGAGAAAATAATTTAAAAAGATTCCTTTAGAGAAATTTATTCTAAGGATTGTATCCTTGATACAAACAAAAAATAACATACAACCTTGATATGAACGGGAACAGCATTGTAACTGACCCACCAGGCCCCACAGTACTTGATATGAATGGGAACA
>JADRCH010000097.1:9605218-9671132 GCA_019843965.1 Rhynchomys soricoides | reverse complement strand
AATGGGAACAGTGCAGTGTAACTGACCCACCAGGCCCCACAGTACTTTAAGCACCTTCTGTCATTTCTACTTCCAAGAAAGGAAGAGGGTTTTAAATTTTTATTACTAAAGACTATAGTTCACAAGTCAATAACTTGTTCTTTTCCCCCCTTAGGGTCCTAAAGGCACAGCAGGGCAACCTATATATTCCGTATGTATCTCTTTATTCATGAAAATAAACCACTCCCAGTTCATCAGGAGCTAAATGCATCCACCAGAAGATCTCTATACTCATGTTTATCCTTTCTCTCTTAAACTTTCCAGCCCTGTGAACTGATCCAGTTCCTGAGGAACCATAGTAGTGAGTATCTGGGTGTTATAGTAAAGAGCATCAGTGGTTAGCAAGAACTTGGGACTGGGTATAGAGTGGTCTGTGGACTCAGAAGACTTTGGTGAGGAGCCTCTGTAATAGGATTACCTTGGGACTGGAGGGACATCTCACATCCAAGGTAAAAGGAAAGGCATAAAAGCATGACTCATAATGTATAATGTATATCAGAAAGTATGGACAAGGGAGATAAGACCAACCCAAGGGCACATGAATTAGCTTTATTATGATGAAATTATATATATATATGAATTATCATTATTAATATAATAATTATGAGCAAAATGACAGATGGCAAAATACTCAACGGATGGACCCAGGGATATAGATTTAGTTGGTTAATTATTTAACTATTTAGATATTGAAGTCACTCATATGGGTCATTCTTGACATCATAAAGATTATGATGCTCCCAAAGCTGTGAAACTAGAGAGACAGAAACTGAAGGGATAAACTCATGAACATGAGAAAGAAGGGTCAAGTTGCTCAGAATGGAAACCCAAATCTTCAAAGAAGGGAGTTGACAGATCTGAAGGGTTGGGGAGTTGGCTCAGTATCTGGAAGCAATTGAGTTTTGTGTTTGGGTCCCAGCATCCACATAAAAAATAGCTAGGCCCTTTCTGTGTACATAATATGCACACAGAAGGGGACACTATAGTGTGTACATCTGTAGTTCCAGCACTGGGGATTTTAGGGAAAGAAGATCATAGAGCTGCTGGTCACTGGGCTGTGCAGAAAATGGTGAATTCCAGGTTCAACAGAGACTTATTCCAAAGGAATAAGGGATGCTCCCATCCCTGACTTCTGCACGCACACAGGTGAGCGTATCTGCACAAATGCATGCATAGTGGATAGTCTGAAAGACTTTGAGAGTTAGAAGTCTCTTCAGCACAGGCAAAGAGGCCAAGAGGAGAGGTAACAGGGGAAATGAGTTACCGATTTTTCTAGGCGTTGCCAACCTTCTCCTGGAGACCAAATGTCTTCCCTGGGAATCCCCAGGGTGAGTGGAGTGTAGTTCCTGGAGAGTTTGAGGCTTGGAGGGATTTGTTTTCCAGCATTGATTGAAACGAGTCAGCCAGTAGTTACCTGGAGAAATGGTCGGTGGGTTGTATAGTCTGGTAGAGTGTTGAGTGGGTTGGCACCGAGCTCCTGCTTGTAAAGATAAAAGTTGGGTGACAGGCCTTCGTGGCTTGGTAGAAGGTATCACCAAGGCTAGCTTGAAGTTGGACCCTGGTCTCACATCTGTGGATCCCCTGTCCTGCACCAGCTCTCTTTCACCCAGGGACTAGAGAAAAGTTCTAAACTGGCAGTTGGGACCCTCCCTTGAGAATAAAATTAATCTAGGAGTGTAAGGGGCAGGCAGAATGTGGCTGATACTAGGACAGGAGGCTGCAAATGGTAAGTGTTTTGAGCAGAGTCATATACAGAGAATTTTAGGAAAATAAACTCGCTAAATAATGTGAAGTGATTTCTCCCAACGTCACCCTGACTTTATTGACTCAAAGCTAGCATTTTTATAGAATCTGAAGTCAATACACAGAGAGATGCTTTCAGCCTTGGGATATGGAGCAGGTGGTAGGTTACAGGTCTGATGTCATCAGCCGTCTGGCTACTCGGGGCATCTTAGTGACCACAGGATTAAGATAAATACAAGGTGTTAGTGTGGCTGATGTAAGGGCTCATATGCCAGAATGGAAGGTGGCTTGTCACCAGTGCTAATGAACTTAAAGAAAACAAAAAAGATTGGAATGATTCATTTCCTTACTAGGAGTTGAGTCAACTGGACATGAAAACCATCAGGCCTGTGGTTTATTAAAGATGTTTTCAGCACTTTCCTTGATGTACCTGAGATTTACAGTGAGGCCAGATGCTGTCTTGCTCACAGAAATCCTCGGGGAAACTGCTGAAAGTTGAAAAAGACAACAACAACAACAGCAACAACAACAACAAACTGTTGTATTTTTAATCAGAGACAAAGTTCATTTGAAAATCCCTTCCCTCCATGGCTCTACAAATAGAGAATCCCAAGGCATTCATCAGGGAAGAAAATCAGACCCTATATTTTAGCCTGTGCACTTGAATGAGTCTCGGAAGGCTCTAAGACTAGAGACAAAGCAAATTGGATTCCAGCACTCTGGCCATTTAATCACAGCCGGATCTATTCTGCTTCTACAAGTCACCAACCAGCCTTTCAACTTTGGCTACAGTTCTGCTGAAGCTGGCTGGCTCTGGTTCACAAGGGGAAATGATCAGAGATGCTCACAAATGAATGCAGTGCAGCTCCTGGTCCTTTAACCAAATGAATGCAGTTGTGTGGACAGCTCCTGGTCCTTTAACTGTGTCTCCATGTAACTTAGAAATTAGCTTCATCTTAAGTAAGAACCCAAATCTTCATTTGGTTGGGATTCTATTGTTTAGGTTATTTGGGGGGTCCATGTTTCAAAAATATAATCTCTCTCTCTCTCTCTCTCTCTCTCTCTCTCTCTCTGCAGCCTGTTGGAAAGGTGAGTCTTCTGGCCATACTGTTCCTGACAAAATAGCTACTGTATTTGTTAAGACCAATTTGAAGGACGCCCTCCTCCCCTAGGAAAAAGGGACTTCCATCTTCCATGCAGATATTTCTCTTTTGAATGTAGCTGTACCTGTCAGTGTCATGTTTTCTACCTGAGTGTCTGCAGTGACCACACAGTACCTCACACTATTGTCCTGTCTAGGGCCCATCACCTATAGTATAGGTGATGAGTATAGTTTCCTACTCATTATTTTACAGAGTAGCTCCTGTCTTTCTTGGGTGGGGGCAGGAAGGGTTGAAGGTTCAGGGAGGAGTTAAGAGGGTTCTAACTCCTCTTTACTGTTCCCATCATCATTGGCTTCTTGGATGTGATCAATGTCTTGCCTCCTTCTGACCTACATCTTTGCCTGTCATTTTACCAAGTAAAATGCATAAATCTTATATATAAGCTATAAATGCATGATATACATATATACACACACACACATGGGACACAGCCACTGAGGCCTGGGCTTTACCTTGTCTGAACCAACTTTACTGGTATAAAGAGTTTGGGAATAACTGTGATCTAGTGAAATCTTTTTAGTAATTTTGCTTTTCATTTTCATAGAAAAGTGTCCCGTGTATCCAACAGAGCTGGTATTTGCTCTGGACCAATCCTCTGGTATCACAGAAAGGAGATTTAATGAAACAAGAGACACCATCACTTCAATTGTCAATGACCTCAACGTCAGGGAAAACAACTGTCCCGTCGGAGCACGGGTTGTTGTGGTTTCCTATGACTCAGACACCAGCTATCTCATCCGTGGGTCTGACTACCATAGCAAGAAGCATCTCCTGCAGCTTCTTTCCCAGATAAAATACCAGGTGCCCCGGAAGGCCAGGGATATTGGCAATGCAATGAGGTTTGTGGCCCGCAATGTCTTCAAGAGGACATCTCCAGGAGCTAACGCCAGGAGAGTTGCTGTGTTTTTCAGCAATGGCCAGGCAGCTACTAGAGCTTCTATCCTCACAGCCACCATGGAGCTCAGTGCCCTGGACATCAGCCTTGCAGTCTTTGCTTATAATGAAAGGGGTTTCCTTGACGAGGCTTTTGGGGTAAGAATCTCCCTTGCTTATTTTTAAGAGTTATGTTGGTAAGGCAACATGAGAGTTGTGTAGAGAGCTGTAAGGAGGTGGATCCTCCTTACAGTTCTTAATAAGTCAGTAGCAGCCAGTTTGTTTGACCCTGTTATATGCCAGGCCCTGGAGCTAGAGCTTTATGTACATGTTCATGTATTCACAAAACACTGACTGAATGCATGTACCATCTCCATGTTAAAACTCAGAGAGCTGGAGAGTTCTGTGAACAAATCCATTTCTATATAGCTACTAAGTGCCTGTCTGAGATATTAACTCAGGTCCATCTGAAATAAAGATATGTGAGTGGGAGCTCTGCTGGCCCTGTGGGTGCTCTGCTGGCCCTGTGGGTGCTCTGCTGGCCCTGTGGGTGCTCTGCTGGTCCTTTGGATGTTCTGCTGGCCCCATGTATGTTCGGCTGGCCCTGAAGGCACTCTGCTGGCCCTGTGAGTGCTCTGCTGGTCCTTTGTTGTCTAGTAATTTTTGGAATAGCCAATGGCTTGCTGTTCATTCATAGTCAATGAGTCTTAACCTGTAGTGGAAAAAGCTCATGGGAGCTGTGAGCCCCTAAAATGGTATGGATATTTAATATATATGAATAGTTTCTCCTAAAGATGTTCTTTTATTTGGGGGCCCACAGATATTAAAAGAACCAATGTTCCTCCATCTTGATTTCTTATCCAAAACAAAACAACCTATAAAAACCCAAATCCTCAAAAACTGCAGACCCTTTTCATCTACTGTCCAGTGACTTTCAGTGTACTGATTACTTGTGAAATGCGTAAACATGCGTGCGTGTGTGCTCGTGTGTGTGTGTGTGTGTGTATGTGAGAGAGAGAGAGAGAGAGAGAGAGAGAGAGAGAGAGAGAGAGAGAGCTTCCTTGTATCTGATAAGAAGCCACCGAAGGGTTTATTTATTTTGGCTTACAGGCAATAAGGATGCAGTTTGTGTGGTGGGGAAGGTCTGATAGAGAAGCACAGTATGGTAGGCAGCTGCAGAAGGGAGAAGATGACAGGAAGTGATGTTCAGCCTGCAAGCAGCAAGGCTGGGCTCCAATGACCCATTTATTCCAGCAAGGCTCTACCTCCAAAAGATTCAACAGCTTTACAAATTAGCAGCACCACCTGGGGGCCAAGTTTTCAAACACAGGGGGCCGCTAGGGAATATCTCACATTCAAACCACACAAGGTTCTGGAGATGGGTGACGCCATTTCATTGCTCAGGAGGCTACAAAGATCTCTTCATATGCATGCATTTCTATAATAAAGGATGGGGGTCAGATTGCTTCTGATTCACACACACAGACACACATACAAGAAACACACACTGACATACACAGACACACATAGACACACACAGACAAAGACACAAACACAGACAGACAAACATAGATCCACACAGACACAGACACACACAGACACACATAGATACACACAGACACAGACACAAACACAGACAGACAGACACACAGACACACATACATATACACAGACACACACAGACACACATAGAAACACTCAGACACAGACTCAAACACAGACATACAGACACACAGACATGCACACACACACACACACACACACACACACACACATACACACTTACTTTATGGAAATAGGAGGGCCAAATGTTCCTGATAAGAAAGGTCTTAGAAGTCAAGGTCTCCTGGTTCCTCTTCTCTCTTTCCAAGCTTTCTTGCCTCCAAAATGTTGCTCTCTGCAAAACAAACAAACAAACAAACAAACAAACACAAACAGCTAACACCTCTGCTCTGAGAGCCACCAATTCTAGGATGGGAGAGATCTGAAGAATGTCAAATTCAGTTTATAATCTCTGCCAGGACCACTTCCAACCCCATGGAGGCCTCAGCACTGAAGCACTTCGAGCCACTCTCTCCAGAGCACTAACCCAGGCAGCTATTTCTCATCACCCTTACCCGATGGCACCGTTCCTACTAACTCTAGCCATGTGTCACGCTGGAACAATGCTTCCGGCAGTCATTGCGTGTATGCCCCGCCCCCATGCTCTTTCCCACTCAGGAGACCTCCCTCCTCTTCCCTAAGCTTCAACTTTGGATTTTTATGTGTGCTTAAAATTTTTTTGCCGCTATGAGAGGCTGGAGAGATGGCTCAGCAGTTAAGAGCATGCTCTTGCAGAGACCCTGAGTTTATTCCATGGCACCTATGTTGGGTAGCTCCCAACTGTTACTCTAGAGTGACAGTTATCAGGTGCCTCTGGCTCCCGAGGGCACTTGCTCTCAAGTACCCATACCCACACTCAGAATTAACAGAAAAACATTACTCCTTTTTACGGATATGATAAAGAACACCCCACGGTTGTAACCAGTACCTCTGTGTGAAGATAAATATTTTTACGTGGTTTTGGCCACTTTTTAGCCTTCTGAGCCACATCAGACTCCTCACACCATTTTGAAATAGCTTCTTTTGACAAATCGATTTGAAAATACTATCTTTTTTTAATCTCTGATCTGCCTCAATTGGAAACCAAATTTGCAGCATCCCCCCTGATGTCCAGAAATGTATAAAAATGTTTCAAGTTTTGGATTGAGTCTCTAGAAAGCTGCTGTACTCTGTGGAGCTCCCTCCCGTGAGCTGAACAGAATGGACAGCTATTAAGTACTCAGGCATTCCCCTAAAGTGCTGCAGTTTTAGTCTTGCTAGAGACTCTCTGTCCACAATAGATCATTCACCCCCTTCTGTCAAATCGTTCTAATCAAGAGAAGAAGAATGCTGTTTCCCTGACCCCGCTTCTTACTTTAGTTATGACCCCATTTCTTAGCTCCTCATACATTGATTTCTCAGGGAGAATTGTCTGCTTGCTGTCCACAGCTCCTCTCCTTGCATATTCTCCGTCTCTCCTTCTCCCTTCCTCTCTCTCCTCCTCTCTCTGTCTCCTCCTCTCCATCTCCCCCCCAGTTCTCCCTCTTTCTTTCCTTTTGCCCCTCCCTTTTTTCTCCCCCTGATCTGTTTCTCTCCCATCTTGATATGCTGTTTAAATTGAACTCATGGACTCAAGAAATTATCTTGCTTCACCATCCTGGGAGCTGAGAGCAGGCCCAGACAACCTGGCTCTTATGTTCTCTCTCAAACAAATCCTAGTCACAGATTACTCCTGCTACTGTCCCCAAAGTGCTCTTGTGCTCTTTTTCAGTCAACAATATTCTCACTTACTGTGCTTCTTACACTCGGCTCACACCATTAAGAACAATGTAAGACAGCTGTGGACCCTGCATGTTCTTGGCAACATTTTCCCCCACTGATTCAGTATATGTTACATGAAAAAATGTCTCAGACATCAGTGGCAAACCAAAGTAATAACTCCACCCAATGATAGCTTAGCGAACCAATGAGTCCATTGGGCTTACATACAGGTGCATGGATGAGTGAGGGCTGTGACAATTTGAATTTTTTTAAAAAAATGTCTACCATAGGCTTGGTCGCAGGTGGTGGCACTGTTTGAGGAGGCCATGGAGCCTTCAGGAAGTGTAGCCTTGCTGGGAAGGAAGCATGTTAGCGGGAATAGCTTTGAGAGCTTATAGCCTTACTCCACCTGTAGTTTGCTGTACATGGGGTTTAGATGTGATCCCGCAGCTTCTTGCTCCTACTGTTGTTCTTCCTGGTAGCAGCCATGTCTTCTCACCATTGTGGACTCTAAGCCTTAAGAACCATTGGCCAAAGAATCAGCTTCCTTCTCTAAGTTGCTTTTGGTCATAGTATTTTATCACAGCAACAAAATGTTAACTAATACCGCGATTACACATAGGCACATGGACGAGGGCTTACTTATGGGTGCATAGGTGGGAGAATCACTTAGAGGAACATGGGTGACACCTCAAAACACTGCATCACTAAGCATTCTCAGCCAGGTATGAAGGAACACTCTTCCATGAATGGTAGTGAGGACTCTAATCAGTCACCGTCTCTTCCTGCACATGCTGGCATCTCCCACAACCATATGCAGCTGGGGCAGAATTCCATACAACTAGAGTGAGTAATGAAGGCAGACGTGTCTGGAATCTCTGGTGAGGGTCTAGTGACCATCCCTATCTCCTCCTCCTCCTATGAGGAAGGTCAATAGATCCAACCTTGTGAGAGTCACTTGTGAGTAATCACAGCTATTCTGATTAAAATGGTAACGAGTGTTCCAAAGAAGGTCAGTGAATCCACAGCATCTCATTTTTCCTGGGTGTTCTCTCACCTCATTGGCTGCTCCTTCTCAGTTTATTTTTCTCTCCCAGTTTCTAGGTGAATTTCATTTAATGGTACCCAGCATTTACCATCCTTCCTTCCCATTTCCGTTTTGAAAAGAAATGATTATCTCTCAGTGTAGAAATAATTTACTTATTTTTATGTTTATGATGGCTCTACCCCACTAGAGCATAATGCAGAGACAGTTTTATCTGTTCTGCTCATTTCAGCACCCCTCAACATCAAAACTGTACCTACAACATTGTTGGCATCCAATACATATTTGTTGAATTCAATCCATATTTGTTGGATGTGTGAATAAATGAATGTAGAGTGGTTCAATCCTGTGACTCAATTCCTTGGTCCACAGAATATTTAGTCTTTAGATGTGGGGACAGAAACGGTCAGCTATAGAGTAACACCCAAACTGTCCAGTTTGGGGAATAATATATAACTCTCCTTCTAGGGCTGAAATGATTCCAAGTTTGTTCAGACACTCAGTGCTTTCCAGATAGGCAGAAGGCGTGGCTTTCCTCATCCCTCTGTGATCTGAGAAAGGGAGAAAAACAGCCCTGAACAAAGCTTTGGGTTGAGGGGTTGCCTGTCACCATCTGGAAATGATATGTTCCTTTCATTGTAAGAAAGGCATCTGCTTTGCATAGGGCCATAAGAATAAAGGACCCTAAATTAGGTATTGACTCAAAGGATTAATGAATGAGCATTGCATGTTGCCCATTTTGATGAAGGTTAGAGCAAAACAGTAATGAAGAAACAGTTGGAATGAGAATGAGGGCTTGTCATAGGAGAGACAATGGAGAACACAGGGGTCACAGCAAGAATGTAAATAAGCTCAAAGACTTCAGTCTATTGCTATTTGAAAAAAACTTCATTGGCATTTGGGATTAAAAAGGTCCATGAGACATCAGGAAGATGAACCTTTCTGATGGAGTACAGTAGCAGTGTTCTGGTATCACCACCTAAAGTGACTGGTGGGAACCTATGAATAAACAGTTTCTGAAGGGCCTGACATTAGAGGCTGGTGATATGTGTATCCCATTGTGAGGCACACAGAAACATGTTAAACTTAGCCCAGCTTTGCAGTCATGGGAAGGAGAGGTTAAGACTGGGTAGAGAGATGCTCTGGCAGTTAAGAGTGCTCTCTACTCTTCTAGAAGACCTGTGTTTGCTATCCAGCATCCACACGATGGCTGGTAACCATTTGTGATTCTAATCCCAGAGACTTTAACACGTTCTTCGGGCCCCAGGGGCACCGGGCGTGCATTCAGTGCACAGACAGACATGCATGCAAAACATCCAAACACATTTTAAAAAATCCTTATCATGAAATAGGGATGCTGATTGCATGTGTGTGTGTGTGTGTGTGTGTGTGTGTGTGTGTGTGTGTGTGTGTGATACACACACAGGGTCGGGGTCTGGAATAAACCAAAGGATTACAATACAAAGTTAAAGTGACAGTGAGCATTTTCAAGCTTCCTCATGATTAGCACATAATAAAGGTTTAAATTACATAGACAAAATTTGCTTCTCTTTTTCAATGCAGTTTGATGATACTGGGACATTTCAGGTGATTCCAGTTCCTCCAGTTGGAGGTTACGAGCCACTGGAAAGGCTTCAGCACTGTGTACTTTGCTATGGTAAGATCAATGGGAGCGGTTGACTGTGCAAGAGGCTTAACACTTTCCCAGTGAGGTATTGGATTGGGCTTTAGTGAGAGATTTCTGTTTATGACTGTAGGTTCTACTTTCAGCCTTCCGTTTTGGAAAGTGCACTATGTCAGGATTCCAATGTTTATAGAGTTTCTGTAGAATGTGAAAACTAGTTTTGAATATTACCTGACTGGTGTCGTCTCTCCTGGGACAGTGCTGTAGTTTGTATTGAGAGTCTCTAAACTACTGAAAATATGCAAGTTTGGGAATGACTGTGGATTTTGTAGACACATGCCACCTAAATCTGTTTTCAACATAGACCCTCTGTCATTAGCTAGTAGTTGCCACAACAGTCCTGGGACATTGGCCACTTCTTGTTATTTTAGATGTGAAATAGAAGTATTGATAAGTTCATTCATTCTTGGAAGCTCTCAATGTCTTGTGCTGCTGCTGATCCCATGATGCATCTCTTTTTGTGTTTTCAGACAAGTGTTTTTCAAATACTTGTGCAGAAGAACCCTTCCTTCCTGAGGATTCCCACATGGACGTTGCATTTCTCTTAGACAATTCCCGTAATATCGCCAGCGATGACTTCCAAGCCGTGAAAGCGCTGGTGAGCTCAGTGATTGACAGCTTCTACATCACTTCAAACCCTTCAGCCTCTGAGTCTGGTGACAGGGTTGCTTTGCTGAGCTATTCTCCTTCAAAGAATTCCAGAAGGAAGGGAAGAGTGAAGACAGAGTTTACATTTACAACCTATGACAACCCATCAGTCATGAAGAATTACATCCACACTTCCCTCCAACAGCTGAATGGAGATGCCACCATTGGTCTTGCCTTACAGTGGGCCATGGAGGGTCTCTTCCTGGGAACCCCCAATCCAAGAAAACATAAGGTCATCATTGTGATTTCAGCTGGAGAAAACCACGAGAAGAAGGAATTTATGAAGACGGTGGCTTTGAGGGCCAAATGTCAAGGCTATGTCATATTTGTGATTTCTCTGGGCTCCACACAAAGAGATGAGATGGAAGAATTAGCCAGCTACCCACTCGATCACCATCTGATACAGCTTGGGAGAATGTACAAGCCAGATCTGAATTATATTGTGAAATTTCTGAAACCCTTTGTATACTCGGTCAGACGTAAGTCATTATTTGGTTATTTTCCTTTGTTATAATGGAATAGTATCTGGTAGTAGTATTGATAATAACCTAAGATCAATATCATGAGATCTGTAACTAATCCAAATACACAAATTAGGTAGTCAATGGGAGCAAAAATGGTTACATATCCTGAGTGAATCCTGCTTATGCCTTGGGTATAAGATGGTGAGACTTGGCTATGGTAGAACATCTCTTGCCCAAATCTGTGGAGTAAAAAATCGCAGCGTGACAGGTGGTCTCCTGAGCTGTATTTTCTCACCCAGAAGAAGTCCTAGCAGCTCTCAGAAAATATGGATTGAGCATTTAAATGAGTTCACTTCCCAGTCTTGGCACCAAGTAGAGAGCCATGGGAGGGAGTAGGGATGACCATTCATGTCTCATAGGGATCCTAAAAACATGGAGGCAGCTCCTGTTTAGAAGGGCTAGGGTAGAGCCTGAGACATTAGTTACTGGAGCCTGAGCAATGCCAGTGTTGTGGTTCACAGACCATACTTTAAGCACCCTGGCTCCAGTCCAGCATGCTGTAACGTGTTACCCTTGGGATACAGGCCAGTCCACAAAGTGACCTGTGAGAGTAAGCACTAGAAAGCTTTTGAAGAACCTGACAGTGATGGCTGGAGCATGAAAGTGCAGGGTCAGTGGACTCTGTCTCATCGGCAATGATAAAGAGTGACAGTGTTAGCCTGCCAGGGTTAGAAATAGCACCTCATCCTGTCCAGAAATGTCTGGAACAGTTTTCTGATTCCTACTACTTGTAAGTGTTGTTAATGTCAAGTAGGTAAAAACTAGAGATGCTATAATCACTCTACCGTTCACAGGATGAACATCCAGCCCTGTGAACAAAAATAACCTAAGCCTGAAATGCCAAGAAGTTTGTTGAGGAACCCTTGTGTTTTTCTGCCTAATACAGAATTAAATACCCAACTTATAAAAAGGAAAGGTTTAGTTTTTGGTCATGGTTGTGGACTTTACTGTTCAGAGGCAGGTAGCCTGTGCTTTGTGCCTTTGGCATATCATGGCCGGAGTGCAAAAGAAAACAAATTTGCTTCCATCAGAATCCAGGAAACAAGGCAGATGAGAAGGGGAGGGTCCCAAGGCTCTCCTAAGGGTGTACCCCAAAGACCTAGGGGCCTCATGTTAGGCCCTACCTCCTAAAGAGTAGGGTATTTCCCAGTAACCCTGCCCATGAGTCAAAGTCTAAACTCATGGACTTCTGGGGAAAATTTATCCAAACCATAGCACTGTCTTCTGGAAGATTCCAGAAAATGGAGCTGAGCCTGTTCTTTCTAGAATTCTGGCAGGTTTAGAATGTGGTTCCTCTCCCTCTGTTTCCCTAGTGTTGAAGGAATGTCCCTACACCACAGCAGGAAAGTGTCTCCTATGATTCATAATCAGTCGTTAAACCTGTTACCCATTTTCCTGGGGATGCTACATTATTGCCTTTAAAACTAACATGGACTCATTTGGATGCCATAAAAAGGAATTTTAAAAAGTGCTTCCAAAGACATTTTGATGCCAACCTTTCAACTGCTTTAGAGTACTTTATTTTATAGGAACCCTTTCAGTTGGACACCACCGTTCGCCACTGCTGTGGATGCGTGTGAGGAACACCTGTACGGTAGACTGCCAGATCATCCCCAAATGACTTCTTATCTCAAAGAGACTCTTGCAAATGCTCACAATTTAGAACTTTGACTTCTCAACCCAGAGGCCCGGCTGCCTGTCATTCCCCACCCACTATTGTTCTTTGTGCTCTCCAGATGGCTAACAACATAGAAAGTTTTAAACGACTCAGAATATCTCAGGTCTGGTCCTGCAGAGCTGGGAAAGTGGCTTTGCAATTGAGCAAAGCTGACTGACTTTGACCCCCATCTTCCCTGCCATCCTGAAGGAACACACTTCATCTGTTGGAGTTAAATGACTGCTCTTGCATTGTCTGGTCCTTTGAGTACCTTTCCCGAAGTGCAGGCCCCAGTTCTGGGCATTTTTGCTTTTCTGTTTAAAGCTGTGACATGATTCCTCCTTCTACCAATAGCCACTGTCAAAAGAACTAATCAGAGACACAGTCTCATTTTAAATAGATAATAGTCTCAAATAGAAAATAAAAGTGTATCCTAGAACCAGAGAAATGAAGCTATAGAGATTCTTTGAGATGCTTTCATGCTTGAGTCTTAGATCATCAATAACCAAGGGCCTTGTTTCATCAAAATTTGTTTTCCTGCATGAGAGGAAAAGATTATAGCCCATGGTACACTATACAGCTTATAGACAGTACAGAAAGAGCTTAAAGAGATGTATTGTGTTGGCAATAAGTTAAAATCCTTTCTGCGGCCCCTTTTCTCACAGGAAATCAGTGTTTATTGGTGCAGAAGCAAAGAAATAATATCATGTAATAAGACACCATCTTTTCTATGTTTGAGGCAGTAGTTTAAGTCAGGGAGAAAAAGCCAATGAGAATCAGAATAGATTGTCTTTCAGATTATGATAGCATGGGCATGCAGTACTCATGTGTTCCTGCATTACAATTAACCCATCCCTGAAGGGTTAACCTTGAGCATATTCCCATGATCCTTGTCACTCTTTGACCCCTGAAATCCTCAGAAGCTGTAGTAGTGGATGCCATTTCTAGTTACCAGTATTTTCAATTTTCACCGTGGCCAAATGCTCTTGAAATGTGTTACTAACGTTTTATTGCCTTGAGAAGATTCCTGTTGGGCTTCTCTTTGCCTAGAAAACCCAATTTCTAGCTTGGAAATCAAACTATAACTTTGTTCCCTCTGTAGGTGGATTTAATCAGTACCCGCCGCCGATGCTGAAGGATGACTGCATGCGTGTTGGTTTAGACAGGGGAGATGTGCCTCACCAGGGCCTCCGGTGGGTATCGGAGCACTTATATTTACAAGTGCCTGTTAATTGACTGATGGGTGTGTGACTGGCCGATGGCAGGTTGTTAGGCAAAGGAATCTAACAAGGTCTCTGAGGTAAAGGCTCTTCATGGATTCTACTTTGCACAGCATCAGTCACACACCAGAATGCTTTCCACTTTGAAGGTTTTTATAAAACTATGAGTTTCATTAAATCTTGCATTTAAAGGCATGGTTTCCTCATAAGTGTCTGATAAACTTTAACCCTGAAAAACAAACAAACAAGCAAAAGTTCACAGCTTATTCTCAACTTCACTGCCCAGAGCCCGAGGCTCTGAGTTCTATCTGCAGTGAACTGACCTTGTCTGAGCTACATCCTTTCACCTGCCTGGCTTCTGGGCAGCTGCCTGGGCTCCCATGCCTTCCCATAAGGTCCCATTTATACTTAGTGGTTGTGACTAAAGTGGCCCCCTCTTTGAGACTGGTTCTTACCCGACACCCCGTTCACAATCCACAGCCCTGGCTGGGCATGCGGTTGCACTCCAGTAACCCCAGTTCTCTGGAGGTGGAGGCAGGAGAATTGTGAGTTCAAGTCCAATCTGAGCTACTTAGAAAGACCATGTGCTTGTAACAAAGCCATCAGACAGTGCTCTTTTTGAACCCTTTATACCTCTTCTAAGGTACTGTGGCAGCTTACTCCAGTGTCTCATTTCACTAAATCTAGATCTGCATCTGAGTCATTTCAACCTCAAAGCATCCCACAGAAGACCTTAGTGCAATTGAACGCGCAAACAACTTTCTTCCATGTTGTGTCTTAAATACAAATATAACAACTGGTTGAATTTGGCCCCTCAAATACTGTGAGCATAGCCCTTATCTGTTGCGTTTGGCTGGAACTTCGCTGAACTTGGATCTCTGGGCACATAGTTAATCCCTTATCTGACTGCACTAAACAAGGCAGCTTCTCAGAGAAGATATGGATTCTTCTAGGTATCCAAAAGCAATTAGAATTCATGCATGTGCACACTCCTCTAATACAAGATTCCAATTACTTGGTAGTCTAGCAAAGACATGTCCAGGAGCCAACCCCTTGGAAAGATGGCATCATTAATGTCCAGTTGAGCAGTTTCCCTTGGGTAAGCCACAGACTCTTTTAAGAGGAGCTGCAGACAAGATATGCTGTTACTTATGCACGTGCAGACACAAACCCTGCTGTGAATAACATAACTCCTGTGATTCTTCTGCAACAACTAAACCCAAACAACCTTACACATCAAATCTAAACAATCAGACAATGCCATGCTAAATTCATGCGGTGAATGCTTTGGTTTTTTTGGTTTTCTTCTTTTTTTTTTTTTTTTTTTGGTTTTTTTGGTTTTTTGAGACAGGGTTTCTCTGTGTAGCCCTGGCTGTCCTGGAACTCACTCTGTAGACCAGGCTGGCCTTGAACTCAGAAATCCGCCTGTCTCTGCCTCCCGAGTGCTGGGATTAAAGGCGTGCGCCACCACTGCCCGGCCTTGGTTTTCTAAAGCTAAGCATTTGAAGACCAAAAATGTACACTATGGCACATGCTGCAGATGCACCTGGGCCTAGCTGGCCTCTGTTGCTCAATAGCCTGGCTTCTCACCACGGACTCTCTCACACACAAATACAAGACATCTATGCAGTGTGTCATGATGACATTTGGCCTTTGTGTGTTCTGCCTCACAGCTAAGTAATACTTCTGGGTACCAAACACCAGTATTAGACACAACTGCAAATAGTAAATTGAAAGTGACATTGTCAAGATGCTTGTGTATGTTTTCAGTTATCATCTAAATAAAAAATCACTTCTAAAATATCACAAAGAACCCTTAAACTGCCTATCTAAATGCTGGCCCCATTCCAAGGGTCTCCTCTATAGGGTGTCCTCTCAGAATGGGGCTTTGTCCATTAAATGACTATTTTCTATGGTAATTGGTATCAGTCTGAGGGGGCTGCCTGATGAATGATTTCCTCATAATTTATTGACAAATCTATGCAAATCAGACTTGGCTTATCCCAAAGGAATACCCCATAGGTGAACCCAAGGAAAGGAAGACTAAATGGAGATGAATTAATCGATTGAAATTAATTTGGAATTTTCCAGCACCCAGTTTTTTTCTTTTTTCTGTGTATGTATGTGTATGCACATGTATGTTCATACGTGTGGGTGCTGTGTGTACGTGTGTATGTGGAGGCCACAAGACAACCTTGGTCACTGTTCCTCAGGTATCATCCTCCTTTGTTTGGGGTTTGGTTTTGAGTCAGGGTCTCTCACTGGCTTGAGCTCACTAAGTAGGTTGTGATGACTGACTAGAGAGACCAAGAGTCCACTCAGCTTTTCTTCCTAGTGCCTGGATTCCAAGAATATGCCCCTATGGTCAGCGTCTTCCTGGGGCTTTTTGGGAACCAAATTCAAGCCTTAATGCTTACAAACCAAGCCCTTTACCAACTGGGCTATCACCCCCTTTTCTTTGAATAAATAACAAGAACCATATTAAAATGATAATTTATTTGCATTGTTCCAACTCATTTGGACTCAGCTGAAGCTTACCTTTTCTTCATCTAGAATGTCTACTAATCTACATGAGGTTTCTGCAAACAAGAACAGCCTGGATGGTCAAGAGCTGAATGCTAAGAAAGACTCATCTTTTGTGTTGGAGGATCATGGAGGTGACCATTTGGTTTACATTCCAAACCAAATGCTAGGGCCACATAAGTTAGTGAGTCACTATGGAAATGACCAGGAATCTGTTGCAATGGAAAGTCTCACTTCCGGTAAGAACATGAACCAAAGATAGAATATTTTCAGTCATCTAGGGCCTTGTCTTGTAATACTAACAGAGAATTAAATAAATTGAGGCTGGACTCCGAAGCAATTTAGGATGGTGGGTCCTGTGGCAATTATCACAACAGAAGTAGTAGTGGATGACATAAAGTACAGCCATGGGAATCACTGTGCAAGGTCTCAGAAATGTCCATGATGTACTTAGGGAAATTAGAGCATGCAATTCAGAAGGTTGGCATGATTCAGAACACAACAATATAGAGAATATCAGAGCAAACACAAGATCAAAACAACCTCTAAAACTTGGCCTGGCCATTGCCCCAGAATTTGTGCTTACACAAGTAGGTTTACGTTTTTTTTTTTTTTTGAGATACCCAGAAATGGCAGAATGCACAATTCCCCCATGGCTTACTCTAAATATTGTAATGTCATCATTTTAATTGCTTAAAACAAACTAATATGTAAAATAATAAACACATATGCTATATAAAGGTATCTTATCTTCATCTGAAAGTGTGAGGGGCTGAAGAGATGGCTCAGTGGCTGGGAGCATTCCTTGCTCTTTCAGAGGACCTGAGTTCGATTCCCAGTACCCGCATGGCGGCTCACAACTGTCTGTAATTTCAGTTTCAGAGGATCTGATGCCCTCTTGTGGCATCTGCATGCACTATACACACCTGATGCACAGATATACATGCAGGCCAAACACCCATACATATAAAAGAAAATACAGAGTTAAAAATTTTTAAAAATGTGAAATTTCAAGCAGACTACTCAGCCATCCAAACTCTGCATCTAGAATCTTCCAAAATAACCATTTGGCCAGAATGTTGGCATTTTAAGTATTGTATCCACTGCATCCTATGCACGACTAGAATATGCAAATATAAAAGAAAAAAGGGTGAACTTCACACCATATTATTGATTCTTAGCTGCTTCCTAGATAGCTCTTCTTTTTCTCAGATTTAACACTTGGGTGCCCATAAGTATTTTAGAAGTAAAAGCATTTGAAGTTTATTTTTAAAATAGCCAAACTAGCTTTTGTAAAACTACGGTAAAGAATTTAAAAGCTAATCAATTATTAGTTGAAAAAATGAAAGCTGTGTTAGCTTTAAAAAGAAGAGACTCGGACATGTGAACTTGGACCTGTGTCATCCCGTGGTGTCTATGTATTAAGCCTGCATGTGACTTCATTAAGGCAGTTTTAAACTCTCATGCCGGCATAGCCTGAACAAGAGAGTTAGATAAAGATGCTCTTTTAGTTGGATAGTGTTGATGTTGTTTGTTCACTTAATGGTACGGGGATTACGATTTTCCTCAAGGCACAGGAATTCATTCTTGCCTGGCTTACAGAGAAGAATGAGATACATTTTGACAGAGGGTCAGAGTGGGAAGGAGTGGCTCGTGATAGCTTTGTTAGAGATGACCATTTCCAAGTCTTAGAAATGGATCAGAGGAGGAGGAGGAGGAGGCAGAGGAGGAGGAGGCGGAGGAGGAGGAGGAGGAGGAGGAGGGGGAGGAGGAGGACGAGGAGGAGGAGGACGAGGAGGAGAAGGAGGAGGAGGACGAGGAGGACGAGGAGGAGGAGGAGGAGGGGGAGGAAGAGAGAGAGAGAGAGAGAGAGAGAGCATTGCAGCCTTCATTACTGACACAATGACAGAGATTCAAAGAAAGAAAGGCTTTTCATTTGGTTCTCCAGATGTCTGAACAATCAAGACCCTTGCAACCACTGTGGGGTTCAGTTTGGTTAAAGAAATACCTGTTCACATTTCTATCAGGAGACTAAAAAGTAAATGTTGGTTACCCCACCAACATTATGAAGCATGTAGGGGTTTCCTGTAAAGGACTGTAGGTTGTGATAGCCTAGGGATAGTGTCTCAGACCCAAGGATGGCATGTTTATGTCTTTATTCACATAAATAAGTCTGTCTCAAATCTCTGTCTGTCTGTCTGTTTCTGTCCCTCCCTATCCTGCCCTGCCCTGTTCCTCCCCACCCTTCTCTTCTCTCTCAAATCTTTTGTAGCCAGTCACCAAAACCTGCTAAAGACTTTCTTTATGATGTGCTGTCCTTCTGGGGTCAGTTGTGATTCCAAACAAAGAGCTAAGTTTCATAAGTTCCAGATGCACAGTACAAATTAGTTGATATCTTGGACGAGTGCCTCCATATGCCTTGTGTATTACTCACTTGTGTAATTCCTGCAGCTGATGGCTGAGCTTTCTGTCTTTGAATGGAGAGGCTTGAGGGAATGTCCATGACCTCAACCATTTAAGAATTTTATAGTTCCTGCATCCTGTGGGCTGGCAGCGGGTTGTTGCACTCTTCCATGAGACACCCAACCCCTGCCTGTCTCCCCCACTTAGCCTCTCCCTCTGCTGCTTCTACCTGCTCCAGCTTGCACTGGGCTCATCCTCAGTCCCACTCTACGAGGCTATATGGATTCTATATGGTCTCTGGTTTGAGATTAATTGATCCTGTGACTCTTACAGTGAAGCTCCTCCCTCCTGGCAGCAGCACCTGGGTACTCACTAGAAATGAATCCTGTAAGTGTTCATCCTGAACCTAGTCAACCATTAGTTTGGGGAGTGGAGCCCCTAAAATGATGGATTTACATTTTTGTGCATTTATTTCTTTGTTTGTTGTGTGTGTGTGTGTGTGTGTGTGTGTGTGTATGTGTGTGTAGAAGTTTAGAGAACAATTTGGCAGGAGCTAGTTTTCCTTATACCCTGTGTGGTCTGAGGATTGAACTGTGGTATCTGGAGACCTTTTTTATTGCCACAGCTGAAGAGTGATGCTGGCATCTGGTATGAGTGGAGGCCTACAGCATCTACATTTGTCCATTGCTGTCCCGTCATTACTTCAGGATCTTAATTAAAAAAAACAAAAACAAAAACCAAACAACTAAAAAACAAAACTCAAAAGATCTATAAAGTGATAATAAAATTTGAACATAAAACTACAAGAACATTTCTCAACTGAGTGTTTTTTCAGTGTCGAATGCATCGTTTGTCTCCCCCATAGGTGTATTGACTTTTATAGCTTTTCTCAACTGCATGTTCTATTTTTCACACAGTATAATCTAACATTGTCCAAATTCCTGTAAACTCCATACTGATTTTTCTAAACACTCTCATAATGTCCCTTCAATGAATGGATATATTTAGCTATTGACCTCCTCTTGAACATGTAATTTGATTCTGATTTTTGCTGCTACATATTCAACTTGCACATAAAACTTGCGCTTAAACTTGAATCTGCATTGGATGGCTGAGTCAGCTTCTGAGCCATCCCTGGAATGTCAATTAACTGATGCTCTGTGTCATATCAGTCTCTGGCCATCTGCACCAAAGACCTGACCGGTTTTACCAATGCATGCTGTGTGGTTGGTGATGGCTACGTGATCACTTAAAAATGATGATTTACCAAACCTGAAAGCAATGTAAACTGCATCATTATTTTGGAGAATTATTTTCAAATAATTTTCGTGATACAGTTCTGGTATTTAAATTTTTTTCAATTTAATTTTTAAAGCTTACTTATAATAAACTTTCTACCTAGAAACATAAAGCACAGAATAACTTTATTAAAACCGAAGGGAAAGTTTGCAGGTGGTTTGGGTGTAGTGAAGGAGGTAATGCTTTTCCTCAAGAAGTAGGCCTTCTCTGCTGACTCTTGTTTCTGGGCACAAAATGGTTCGTAAGTGATGTTCTGACAATCTAAGAACCACCTAGAAAAGTCAAGGCCAAGAGGAACATTTGTCTTATCGCCAGGGGGAAGGATGAAATCTGTTTTAAAGTTATTTCTACTTAACTGAGAAGAGGTTCTCACACAGAAAAAAACAAGAGCATTGTAAGGGTTTCTGTTTCCCCTTGGTATGTTAATGGCATGCAGTGGTGTGCACAAACTGTGCCTGCCTCCCCTGCTTTCCTGGCCCTGGAACCCTAGCCAATGACCTCACAGGACAGAGGGGAAGACAGGCCTGGGCTGCTGGTGTGAGATGGAAGGGTTCATCAAGTGCTGCCAAGTCCCCTGCAGATAAGCAAGCATGAACACAGTAGAACCGTCATTTCTGGGGCCCCTGTGAGTGCGTCTGTAAGTTAGGCCAACAGGCTGCATTTTCTTTTCTTATCGAAATTCTGCAGTTTACTCTTGCAGAAAGGATTTTTTTTTTGTAGCCCTGGGAGGCTTCTTCTTGTTTACTTATAAAGATTAAATTTGTATAATGCTTTAATTTGTTATGAACTATGCAAACTTGCATTTTTTTTCAAAAACCTTGTGAGATTGTCATGTATTAGCATGGCATTTTGTAGAGAGGACCTGAGGCGTGGAGGAGAGCTGGGGTCACTGAATTAACAACAGGCAGAAATAAGACTCTGTTCGTAACCACTGCTCTGCAATGCCCACTGGAGGAAGAGGAAGGCCAAAGAAAATATTCCCTGTGGCTTCTGTCAGAAGGAATACCAATTGACGACTTCTTCTTCTGAAGAAGTCAGCCATTGTGACAGATTTGGGATAGATTCTGTCTCTACGTATAGGCTTTCATTTCTTGACTAAATCACTGGACATCTCCAAGCTTAGGTCTGCTCAGGTGTGAATTGGAGCAGTGGCTAAGTCTCATGCTAAAAGGAAGATTTGGTGAGAGAATGTATGTGGAGACCTGAACCCAAGACCTGAAGTGAATGGAATACTTGGTTTAGTACCAGAAAGCAGAAACAAAAGAAAGCATTGCCATCTTCATGGGTTATATGTTGGGAAAACACTGAACTTGAACAATACCAGCTGTATGGGGCTCTAAGGGCTGGCTCAGTGGTTAGGAGATTTCTGCTCAATGGGTCAGAGGACCTGGGTTCTGATCTCAGCATCACATGGTGGTTCATAATCATCCAGTTCCTGGGGATCCTACACCTTCTTCTTGCCTCTTTGAGCACCAGGCATGCATGTGGTACATAGACATGCATGCAGGAACCACTCCATCCACAAGCACACACACACACCACACACACCATTTTTAAAAAAGAAAAAAAAATCAGTTATTGTTGACACGAATAGAACTCAATACATAAATTAGCTTCATAGCTTATAAAAAAACCAACAATCCATGACTAAGATGTGAAGTGACGGCAACACGCCTTTAATCCCAGCACTCGGGAGGCAGAGGCAGGCAGATCTCTGAGTTTGAGGCCAGCTTGGTCTACAGATGGAGTTCTAGGACAGCCAGGACTACACAGAGAAACCGTGTCTTGAAAAACAAACAAACACAAAGCAAAGCAAAACAAAACAACAATAACAATAAACCCAAAAGAAGAAGAAAAGAAAAAGGAAAAGAAAAGAATTAGCCAAAAGAATGGCTAATTTTGGTATCGGTTACATTCCAAGGCAGCCCACTAGATAACTCACAAATGTCTGTGAGATTTCCCACAAGTGTCATGACAGACAACCGTACTGATTCAGCACACTCATCCTCTCCAGAGGGCTCATGCTCTTAAGATGCTCCTGCTCCCTAAATTTCCCTTCCATGTCCCCCACTTGGCTCCATGCTGTGCATTTTTGGTTACAGATGGTCTTATCTCTAGAGAGTACTCCCTAGGAAACCTGACCACATCATTTATTCCATCCAAGTTTTGTGCATGGTGGTGAGCCAGATCTCTCCCCTCTGCTCTTTTAACTCAGTTCTTCCACAGAACTAAAGGCAAGAATTTAGTTTTGTTGACATTTGGAGAGAATGTTGAGCATTGCTGCGAGCTGTGTGCATGTTTTATTTAGGCTCCTGTCAGGTTTCCTTAAAGAGAAATATTTCTGAAGCCCGAATCTTCCCAAATAACATGAATTTAGACTCAAAATAGAACAATCCTACCTTAGGGTTGGACTACATTTTAGAGTTCTCAAGGCACGGTCATCTATATTTAGTTTCTTTGGTTTTTTTTTTTTTCTATGAAGATCTAAGTACAGAGGGAGCCTGTTTTTAAGGGTTTCTTGTGGGTGGTTTGTGCCTCTTTAGAAAAGGATTTGTTGCTGGGTACTTGGTGGGTGGGGAATGAGATTTTAGTTTACTTATAAAAAGAAAACTAAAAGTGAGATAGTCATATTTCTAGGCATGCATGGAATGGCATTTTACTACTCTGGTCAGTTGGTCCTTCCTCTCCTACCGTAGCTTCTGTGCAATCAAGTCTTCTATGTTTATGGAAGTCTGCTCTATGCTTATAGAAGTCTGCTGGTTGGCCCCTGAAAAGACTGAAAATTGATAGTTGGAAACCAGAGCTCTTGCTGATAACACAGATAATGGTCAGTCAGGTCCAGAACTTTGAACTCCCAGAGGCAGAAAGCCCATTCTCTTCTCAGTACAGTCAGTCCCTCACATGCCGTGGCTGTGAGTCTCAGGGACGGTTTGATGGCACTGTGCGTTATGTAGCCCTGACAGCAAAGGGCACTACAGGATACACTTCTTGTGTGCTGATCAGCAGTATAATCAGGACTTCCATCTGGATTGCACATTCAGTAAGAACTTTAAACTGGGTTTCTGGTGGGGAAAGGGAGGCCTGTACCTTTCAAGCAAGCTTATGAAGTGCCAAATCCTGTTGGTTTCTATAAATGTACTAAGAACCTAGTACATGTGTGACCAGTTCTTTATGCTTTGAGAGAAGCAATCTTACACACACACACACACACACACACACACACACACACATATACACACACACAAATGATCAGTATTTTATAATAGAATCTCCTCAGGTAGAATAGAGGGACCAAATCCAGTATAACCAACAGGAAAAGAAATCCACACAGGTGAGACAACAGTTAAGACAATGGGCTGGAGCAATGGTTCAGCAGTTAAGAGCACTAACTGCTCGCTCTTCCAGAGGTCCTGAGTTTCATTCCCAGTAACCACATGGTGGCTCACAACCATCTGTAATGAGATCTGATGCCCTCTTCTGGTGTGTCTAAAGACAGTACTCATATACATAAAATTAATAATAATAATAATAATAATAATAATAATAATAATAATAATAATAATAAAAGATACTGAACTTTAGGAAGCAAAAGTCTAAGAGCCTGGGAGATAGAGACAAAGGAGGTGAGCAGCATAGAGTCTCCACCTTCCTGACCTAAGATTCTATGTGAAGTGAGAGAATTTTAGGTGAGCCTCATGATTTCTCTGAGATGAGGAAAGAGATCTGAGAGCTCAGGGAGACCAAGATCTAAGGTTCCTAGGACAGAGAAGAGAGCTGTACAGAGAAAACTCCAGAGATCTGTAGAAGCTCTCCCAGCTCTACTTGCAGCAGCATTGGTGTGTGCATGCGTGCTTAAGTGTGTGTGTGCAAGTGCGTGTGCACATGAGTACACTCTCACAGGGGACATTTGGTGTCCTGCTCTTTGGGGACACTTGGTGTCCTGCTCTTTGCCTTACTCCTCTCAAGGTCTCTTGCAGATGGAGCCAGGGTGGCAGCCAGTGAGCCCCAGAAACCTCCTGTCTCTGCACCCCACAGTGCTGGGGTTACAGGTGCAGCCATATCCAACCTTCTACCTGGTGCTGGGATTCAAACTCAGATCTTCATGTCAGCACAGCAGGAGCCTCTACTCACTGAGCCATTTCTCCAGTGATCAAGCAGTATCTGTAGAGATAAAAACCACAGTGTTAGGAGGAACAATATATCAACTAGGAGGCTAAGGGCAGGCAGCTTCAATCTGACAAAAGAAAAACTAGCAGGGTACTTGAAAATATAGCAATGGAAGTTATTCAAATGAAAAAGTTCAATAATTAGAATAAAAAATCAGTGAGTCAATATCTGATAGCAGAGAGAAAGAGAGAGAGAGAGAGAGAGAGAGAGAGAGAGAGAGAGAGAGAGAGAACAGGCACACAGTAAAGCAACATTATCAGCTAATGTAAACTACTTGGCACTTGCAGAACATTCCACCCAAGAGCAGAGTGTACATTCTTTGGGAATGCTCATGAAATACTTGCAGAAATAGATCACATTGTGTCCATGTATTAGAATAATGCTTGAGAATGTAAAAGGATTCAAGTCATAGCAAGCATATTTTCTGACCCAAATAGAAACAAAGTCAAAATAATTAGCAGAAGGATCTTTGAAAAAATCCCCAAAGCTTTAGAAAATAAATAAAACACTTAAAAATAATCCATGGCTGAAATCAATAAAGAAATCAGAAAGCATGTTGGGAGAAATACAAATGAAACAGACATTCCAGATCTTCAAGACCCAACTAGAGTATAATTAGAAGAGAATTATATTTAATATTAAATGCTTATGCTGGTAAAAAAAAAATATATGAATAGCTTCCAATCAGTCACCTCAATTTCCATCTTAAGAAGCCAGAAACAGAAAGACAAGCAATCCCAGAGTGAGCAGAAGAAAGCAATAACATTTAAGGACTCAATGCATAAGAAATGATAAAAATCAGTAAAGCTACAAGTCAGATCTCTGAGATCCACAAAATTGATAAAGCTATAGAATTAGACTCACCAGAAAAAGTAGACACAATAACCAGTGTTAGCAAAAAGAGAGGAGGCATCATCTGTCTTCTACAACTTTCAAAAGGATAACGGGAACGTAATGAGCTGCTTTTGCCTATAAATTAGACACAATGTCTTATAATATGAAAATCACCACAGTTCATTCAAGAAGAAATAAGCTAACTAGCTTGTCAAAATGACTGAATTTGTACTTGAAGTTTTCCCATGATTTTATCAAATTTTCAACAAATCTAAGAAATGATAAATATCAATTCTTTTTAAAAAATATTTGTTTGAGGCAGGGTTTCTTTGTGTAACACACACATACACACATACACACTCTCACACACTCATACACACACAGAGATAGACAGACAAACGGACAGATAAGTGTGTAAACTAGGGTATTAATTTCTTCTCTGAGAATGCTTTGTAGAAAGAAATTCATGTTAACTGAGTTAGCCAGTGCTTACTGATACCATTTGACCTCCTTAGCTAGTCATGGGCTGATAACCACCATTCAGAGTATCCAAGTCTTAGAGAATGCCATATCTTACATAGCAGCAAGGTTCTAAAGTCAATACTGACTTATACCTGCCCCGTTACATTGCTTTGTGGATGTTGCTTTTATCTACCATATATGCCAGCATGTGAGTTGTAACTTTGACATCTGTGCTTTTTCTTGTGTTTACTCTTTGTAATTAAATAGTCAGTATATGTGAATGCATGCTACAGGCTTTGTAACCAGGAAGAAGAGCTAAAACTAGGCATTTGTTTTTCTTCTTGCATTAAGATATTCTGGGGTCAAATCAGTCGTTTTAGAAAAACCTGAAGTTGGTAGCAAGTAGGTTTCTTATGTGACAGCATGTGTCAAATGGAAATAATTCTGCATCAAGAAAAGGCAGATTTGAAGGATGTATTTCAGAACAAGTACTGAGATTGATTAGTGATAGCTGCTGTTATATTGATTAGTGGTGTTTGTCATGGTGGGGATGAAGAGTAGTTGCATCCCATGGCTTGTGTTTCCATTCATGTCTTTGAGTTTGAAGTTAACTCTTTCACTATTAGTGACTGAAGTTATTCTGTTGCAGCACACGAAAGTCATGGCAGAAAAGAACTGGGTCTTGCTCATGAGCCCAGGGATGCTTCTCTTCAAGAATATTACATGGACGTGGCTTTCCTCATAGATGCTTCTCAACGAGTAGGAAGACATAATGACTTTAAGGAAGTGAGAGCTTTTATAACTTCAGTATTGGATTACTTTCACATTACCCCAGCTCCACTGACCTCTGTCTTAGGAGACAGAGTGGCTGTCCTGACCTACTCTCCCCCAGGCTATCTGCCAAACACTGAAGAATGCCCAGTCTACCTGGAATTCGATTTGCTCACTTACAACACTGTACACCAAATGAAGCATCATCTCCAAAAGTCTCTTCAGCTGCTCAATGGAGATGCTTTTATTGGGCATGCCCTTCAGTGGACAATTGACAATGTCTTTGTAGGAACCCCCAATCTGAGGAAAAACAAAGTTATCTTTGTCGTAACTGCAGGTGAAACCAACCCTTTAGATAAAGAAGTTTTAAGGAATGTGTCTCTGAGAGCTAAGTGCCAAGGCTACTCCATATTTGTATTTTCCTTTGGTCCTATACACAATGACATGGAGTTAGAAGAGTTAGCAAGCCAACCCCTGGACCATCACTTAGTCCGGCTTGGCCGAGTACACAAGCCAGATTTGGACTATATCATCAAGTTCATCAAGCCATTTGTTCATTCAATCAGACGTAAGTCACTCAGCTTCTCTCCTTTGTTGCTTTATCGATGTCTCTGCATGCAGTCAATCAGCCTGCTTAGTCAAATGCATCTCATTCTAGTGGAAAGTGATAGGAAGTGAACAGGAGGCAGTGGGAGAATCTCAGAGAAAAGCCCTGTCCACGTTGTGTACTGCTCCTTAAATAGTTGAAAGGTTTCCTTTAAGCCTGACTTCTGAACATTTGCTAACTATCTGATTCTCTGACTGGCTACATCAGTTAATCTTCAGCATAGCCCTCAAAGGGAAGAATTCAGATCCCTTTTCTATAAAGGAATAACTAAGGTTTGAATACATTACATAAATTGCTCAAAAGCTTGTAATTAATGCCTGGTAAATTCTGGACTCAACCCCACACATTCTGACCCTAGGCCTATGTTCTTTTCTATTAAGCTACACTTTAGTTACTAAACCCTTAACAAAGTGTACTCCTATAGTAAATAAAACCCCCACTGCACTACCCTCCACTTTCCCCAAGGACATCTGGTCTACCTTGTCATTTTTAACCAGCCTTGGTTCTGACTTGAATTCTTTTTTTTTTTTGTTTTTTTGAGACAGGGTTTCTCTGGGTAGCCCTGGCTGTCCTGGAACTCACTCTGGAGACCAGGCTGGCCTCGAACTCAGAAATCCACCTGCCGCTGCCTCCCAAGTGCTGGGATTAAAGGCGTGCGCCACCACTGCCCAGCCTGACTTGAATTCTTATAATTGATAGGTACAGATATTTTCTAGAGCCTCTCTTCAAGATCGAGCTTAAATGCAGCCACACAGAGATTTGAAATGTGCCTTTCCACCATGGCACTCTGAGAGTAGCTTCTTCAGCTTTTGTCCTTGGCATTATAATTTTAGGCAGAGGTATGGAATAGGCTAAGTTTTTAGAGTATCAAACAAGTCCTGGCCTGTGCTGGGCATCAGGGACAGAACAAAAGTCACAATGTGTGGCTATCTGCAGTGGCTGGGAGCTTGTTAGGGTTACCCAGGATTTTAGGGGTTCTGTCACACACACAGTCCCGGGACTCAGCTTCGAGTTAGAAATCATGGAATTCAGGCAATATATTTACTACTGAGTCAAAAACAGTGCCTTCTTTCAACCCCAAGGGAAAAATAGGGAAGACAACTTCAGTGGGCAACAGAGCCTGTTAAGAAGAGCCTTCATTTCTGGGGTGTGGGGGTGAGGAGAGAATAGATAACAGGAGAAATTCAGAGATGTCCTTGAATTGTATCACTGAACATGGGAACTTTTAATTTAATTATTGCTGTATCTCATTGACTTGGCAAGAACAAGGTCTTTCAATGCCAGCATGCCAACTTTGCAAAGTCCCTCACAAGATTAATTTGTTTTTGAGGAGACTTCTATCTCCAGGAAAAGATGAGCTGACTTTTTGGGTGATAGGCATTATGTGGGAAGGTAAAAACTGAACTACGAATTCCATTCTGTCTCTAGGTGCTATCAACAAATATCCCAGCGGAGACCTGCAAGCCAAGTGCACTAATCTCACCTTCCCCAGCCCAGAGAATGCTGGCACAGAAGACAGTGTATTGTGAGTTAAAAAATTTCAGATGTGTGGAGTACAGCCCAGGAAACAATCCTTAAGAATGCGAAGGGATAGCTGGTCCAGCGTTAGTGGGTCATAATCTAAGAATGTGAAGTGAATGACATTTTCATTTCAGGATGTAGAATTTGGGCTGGGCAAGGTTTTTTTAAATGCTGTATAGGTGATAACATCACTGGCTAGCAGAAGACAGAACACGATATGTACTATACAGGACCACATTTTATATTACAATCAACCCTATATGCTGCTTTTATTAAAACAACCTCATATTGATAACTACATAATACAACTCAGATTGGCTAGTGCCCAAGCAAAGCTTATAGTATCAAAGGTTAGAAACAGAGAAAACATCCTGACTTTCAGAAAGTGCATGTCAGAGCTGCAGGAATGATTCTGACTTTGCAAAGCAAAACCCCAAGTCCCCAATAAAACTTTAGCAATGAAAACAACATTGGTGTGGAATCCTAAACCTCCGAGACAAATATGTGTTTAATTCTCTTTCCGAATATTAGAAAATTGTCCCTGCATGCATAAACCCCAGTAGGACTATTCCTATCATGTGCATAAGATGAATTTATATTCTGGTATGTGGCTAGATTTGCACTTAATCTTACAAGGGACTTGGCTAACCACTTCATTTACTCTTCTCCTTCACTCCAGACTCATCCCTGAGGTGTACAAAATCGAGGCAGGAGAGAGTGAGCTGTCTGGAGACTCTGGTTCTCCGGAGCAGCATTTCTTCCTCCTAGGGAACAGTCATGATAACCATTCAGAAAGCACTGATGATCTGATGCAGAAGTTGTACCTGCTCCTCTCCTCTGGGGACATGATGGTGAATGATGAGGAAGAGCCCTGTTCTGAAGAGACCCCAGCTCCAGTGAATGGCAAACAAGGTAAGCTGCAGTGTGGACCCTGAAGTGCTCTTGTCTGGCTAGTCTTTTCCCATGAGGTTGACAACCCTGGGGCCAAGAAGAAGTGAGAATAAATAACTAAAAGAGTTGCTGCTTATCCAGGAACCAGGGAACACCCTGAGATAAGAGGGTGCCAGAGATAAAATCTCAGGAAGGTAGAAGGGGGCTGATTTCGGTCAGAATAAAGTGGTTCAGAGGATTTGTGGTGGAGTCAGGGAGCTGGGGAGCTGGGGCGAGAATGAGAACCACAACCTTCTAGGAAGGCAGGAGCTGCATCCTCAGGCAGGTGGGGGGCCTCCTGACTCTGAACATTCCAGCTCTGCCTTTGTAACCCGAGCCTTTCACAGCTTTGAGCTCTTGCCCCCTTGCTGAGTCAAGGTTTCAGGGTACCTGGAGAGAAGAAGGCTGTGGTGGTGTAATTCTGAGATCTAAGTGAGGGCCAAGGGAAGCTTCTTATCAGGTGGGGTTGGGGGTTAGTAATGGAGAACAGAAATCCACAAAGGTCTCCAGGGCAGCAGCAGAGTCCTGCTGTGCTCCAGGATCTTGCAGGGAAATTATTGTATACTAAATATGTATGGATTACACTGAAGTTAGAACTATGACTCTACTTGTTCTAGATTGTTCTACTGGCTAGTTTTTAATTTCAACTTGACATGGGCTAGATTCATTGGGAAAGAGAGAACTTCAATGAAGAAAATGCCGCCACCAGATTGCTCTGTAGGTAAACCTATGAAGGCATTTTCTTTAGTAGTGATTGATGTGAGTAGGGCTCAGCCCATTGTGGGCGGAGCCAACCCTGGGCAGGTGGTCCTGGGTGCTATGAGAAAGCAGGTAGAGGAAGCCAAGAGAACAAGCCTGTAAGCAGCCTCTGCTTTAGTTCCTGCCCCCAGGTTCCTGCTCTGCTTTTCTTTCATGATGTTTTCTGGAAGTTTAAGATGAAAAACCTTTTCCTCCCCAGGTTGTTTTTGGTAATGGTGTATTATTACAGCAATAGAAACCTTAACTAAGTTAGTTCTATAAACCCAATACAATTTATATTCATACATATGTGTACATGTATGTGTGTATATGTGTGTATGTGTGTGTATGTGTGTAAGACAATCTATACCATACATACTAGGTTGTATATAGCAGCACTATTTGTAGTAGCTTCTAACTGAGAACAAAACCACATCCCACACAAATGAAATTGTTGTCTTAGGGCGAGACACAGAGTTAGTTAGTATTATTCACACAGCTCCCTATGTGGTTCAGGTATATGGTCAAGTTTGGAAAACACTGCTGTGAATTCTGCGTGGATCTTTCCTGCTGGATGTCTCAGGGCAGTTCACTGTTGAAAATCATCAGATTGATAGAATCTAACCCCAGCAACATCAGCACCATCTAGCACTCACTGGATATGTAGATTCTCAGATCCCACCTTTGACTTACTAAACTAAAGCTTGTCAATGAGAACATGTGAGAGAGTCCTATCCGGCTGATGCTTGAGAACCATCGGCCTACTGTTGTAGGTCCTGAGTGTGAATCAGCTCTTTTGAATAGGAGTCCTTCAACTAGATATTATGATGTATAAGATCCCATGCTTCTGGGAAACCACCAACAAGTAGTCTGTGTTTGCAGGAGATTTCATTGTCTTTCTGAGTTGGTAGCTACTGAGTCTGCGCGAGCAGCTATAGTCAAATCAGTCCAAGCACAGAACACTGTCTGAGGAACCAGCTTACAGAGGTAGTATTTTGTGCCCACTTTGGAAACAGTAGTTGAACGTGTTTCTTCAGTAACTGAACATCTGATGTTGGGTGTGCTGCTCTGCCTCTCTGAACCTCCATTTCCTCAGTTGCAAAGTGAAGACAGTAACAGAGCTTACATCATGCCTAATGCGAGCACTGAATGTATATGACATGTTTCAATCAGCATGTGACCTGGACTGAAACTTCAGTGAGTACTAGCTTTTTGCAGCTGTGGTGAGTGACAGAGCTGATGGATGGCTTTGTGAACAGATTACCAGACTGGGCACGAGGAGTCCCCAGTGCCAGCTTGGGTTCAAGTGTTAACTTAGCTCACAATCTCTAGAGCTCACC
The DNA here is from genome assembly GCA_019843965.1 of Rhynchomys soricoides. Lineage (NCBI taxonomy): Eukaryota > Metazoa > Chordata > Mammalia > Rodentia > Muridae > Rhynchomys > Rhynchomys soricoides. The sequence continues at coordinate 9,639,599 of JADRCH010000097.1, read as the reverse complement.
CAGCTGCTGTGGTCCTCCTCCACTGCTAATGAGGAGCTTGAGTAAGATGGGTATTTTCTCTTCTGGGGTACATACATCAATGTCTCTAATGGGGACACATAGAGACTTGCCAGAGTGTGTCTGTCTAAAAGGCTAGTCTTAAAGAGCATGTATTTGTATGTGTGAGAAATCTTGGAAGTCTTTCATCTCTTACAAATGTTCTACTCCCCCCCCCATATGAGTATGGCATGTCTCTTAGCCATCCTGCATCTGATTAAGGTGCTGTGGCCCAAATATAAGATTTTCTTAGGATGCTTTGGAGATTGGGTTGAAATGGTCAGGCCAGAAGTAGAAATACTATAAAAATTATCCATATAATTAATAAATTTTCAAAAAATGCTTACTTTTCCCTGCTAAAATGATCAAAGTTTACATATATATAGGCATTTGTGGTAAATTCTAATAATATTCCATCTTGACAAAAATTTGATACCTAGACTTATAGACATAGGAAATTAAAGCACAAATACACACACACACACACACACACACACACACACACACACACACAGAGTTCCCCTAACAGAAAGGTATGATCGGGCAAATAATTTAAGCTTTTACAGTTGTGATGAAATCTTATACTGTAAGTGAGATGGAATTAGAAGTTTAAGGAGAGAAATGAATACTACAAATTATCTGATGTAAACATATTTTATACAGTGGATAGCTGATACCAAATCACTATGGAATTTAGCTTTTGTTGGATAAGCTATAAGAGAAATATGGCCATGAATGGTGGCGTCTGTGATTCAAGCCCTGGAAAGGTCTAGGCAGGAGGATCAGGAGTTCATGGCCAGCCTGGGCTACATAAAACCCTGTCTGATAAAAGAAAAGAAATATGGAAGTGTCATTGAAAAGCATGTCTGAGTGTGTATGATGTTTATGTGTATGACTGTGCTATGTGAGTGGGTAGAGGTCAGAGGACCCAGTCTTTTCTCTCTTTTTACCTTGTTTGGAGGAGTGGGGGGAGGAAGAAGAGGAAGAGCAAGAGGAGGAGGAAGAAGGAGAGGAGAAGGAGGAGGAAGAAGACGAGGAAGAGGAGGAAGAGGTAGAGGAGGAGGAGGAGGAGGAGGAGGAGGAGGAGGAGGAGGAGGAGGAGGAGTGCATACCCCAGGTTGGCTTTGCCTGAAAGCTTCTGGGTTATTCTCCTGTCTCAGCCTCCTACTTTACCTTAGGAATGCTGGGATTCTAAATGCATGCTTCCCCATTGGGCGTTCAAACACGGACTCCAGAGATTGACCTCAAGTCAGTGGGCTTGGCTTTTCCCTTCTGAGTCACCTCTCTGGCCTCCATGGAAGCTTTATTTTTAAATGTCAGCTTTTACAGCATGTTGCAGTTACATACTTTTAATGACTTTTAAATTGTTAAGATAATTTAGATTTAGACATTTAGAAACTTTCCAAGGTGCAGGGTAAAAGGACATGACTTTTCCTGTAAAGACGGGTACTTAGCCATCTTCCCTGAAGCTCTCCCTGAGTTGTTAACTTATGTTCATGAGATCCATTCATGGAGAATCCCTCAAGCGATGGAGGAAGAATCCTGGGGAAGTAGAAGCCAAAAGAGATGCTATCTCAGCACTGTCCCATAGAGGGCAGCCAAAGCCTGGGCCTGCCTGGAGTTAGGCTTCTGAGTGAGGAGGCAGAGCCATCCTGACCAGAGGCTGGAAGTTGGGTCTTCCTCCCTCCCAGATCCTTGATGGATGGACTGAGAGATGCTACAGAGGAAGGACATACATCTCAGGTACTCACTGAGCCACTCTATTGCTCAACAGCAGCCTCTGAGGAATAGTAGGTGCTGGTATTACCAATCAAAAGCTTACTTGGGGGTCAGGAGCAGGCAGATGGGGGTAGGGGAGGAATGTTGTCCTGAATTCCATGAAAAGGCCACAGGAATTCTGAGTAGAACCAGACATTGCAAATAGTGATTACCCCCTTCAAATGATTATATAATAATTCTATCTACCAAAGCCACTAAGCAGGGGATTTCAAATCATGGGTAGACCAGAGAGACTTGTGTTCACAGTCCTATGCATTACACAGTTTTACCAGTGGTCACGGTTTTTCTCCATGGACCTCCTAGATCACTCTAGATTGGACTTTTAGTTTGACCATTGAAGATAGCAAGGGTTATCGTTGTTTCTTGTGTTTGTTTCATATCTGGTACCTATAGGAGTAGGCTTAGGAGGAAACACTGATATTCAATATCATGACGCTAACAGCAGGGTGTCTTTCATGCTTTACAGATGGCGAAGATGCAAGATGAACTTGCAGGAGAGAAGAGTGCTCGATGGCAGATGGGACTCCCTGTGGCAGTGGTTCCAGCCAGAAAATGTCAATCACTTATTAGAAGGGTAGGGGCATAAACCAGAACTAAATTTAGTTCTCAGTCCCAAACCTCAGAGAGATACTCTTCAGGATAAAGACATCAAGGAACAGACCTTCAAAACTAAGACTGGGTTTCATCTCTCACGAGGAATGGGAACACTGAACAAGAAGAGGCAACAGGCTTCCCGGTGGCAGCTTGGCTCACTCACTTTGATCAGTTTGGATGATTGTCTGCTGAAAGATTTTTGTCATGATTGTTATCACATCTGTATCTCAAATTAGACCCTTGAGTAAAAACAATTTGTAATTGGAATGTCCCAGAATTGTCTTTTTTTAACCCATTTATACAACCCTAAACTAATGGCTTTGGTTCTCGTGGGACCCTGAGCAATGATTACCTGTAGTCAATGGGTTTTCTTTACCAGGACATTTGTAAAGTAACAAACTCATAACAAAGAAAAGGGAAGGACAGGCTACTTTATGAACTGCTCGCTCGAATTGGGAACACTTGTTTTCTATTTTAATGTGCTTTGCATTGTGTGTACTTGAGTTTTGCTGCAAAAGAGATCATGTCAGCACATAAATATGGAAACAGCCGTTCTTAAACAATGTATCAAAAACAGTCTCTAAAACAAACACAAAACAACAATAACAACAACAACAAACCCAAGTCTGACCCAGAAACTTACTCTGTGCGTTCTTATTAACTGCAGGCTAACTTAGACTCTTTAGAATACAACCCCAGGAAAGCACATTAAACCGTCTTAGGAAACACACATATAGGATGAGACAAGACAGTAGTGAATTACATACTCATTTAGTTTAACATGGCGTACACAGCAGTGGAGTACTAGTTAGGAGCAAAGTCATGTGACTTGCGGGGATATTGACAGAACTGTAGGCCTTTGTGTTAAGTGAAATAAGCCAGCCTCACAAAGATGAGTGTCAAATGTCTTCTCCCATACGTGAAATTCCACGACTGGGGGATTGAGAAGATGATAAACAAAAGGATTTGAAAGGGGAGAGGGGAATAAGAAGAGTGTCAGAGGAGGCAAATGTTATATGGCTTAATGAGAGCCATTATTCTGTATAATTATTAGATACTAATAAAGTCACTCAATTTGGTTAAGGCACCAAGAAATTGCCAAACCAATGAGCATGCATTGTGTGAAAATGAAGTGAATGTGTCGGCAAAATAACACGTGGACAATTTCATATTTGTTCCACCTGATTTTCCTCACTGTGACTGTTGTCTTTTACATAATTTAAAAATAACACAGTCAGTTAATTTTAAGCAGTTATTGCTTTGGAAATTTCTAAGACAAAGTCTACTTATTTAATAGTTTAGCTTTTCTGTAAGAACTTTTGTCAGTGTGTCTTAATACAAGCATGGAGGCTACATCAGATCCTTAAATCTGAAAGTGATAATGGTGTCAAAGAGTATGAACCAATAGATACCACATGGCTGGTGGAAGTTTGTTACAATGCTGGACACCACTGACGCAAGTTACCTGTTCCATATCTAACCATATCCTTCAGCTCAGCAACTGTCCCATCAATAGGTGGATATATAAAGCTTTCACACATATATACAGGAACCATTTGAAACTGTGTGTTGCTGCAGAGTTAAAAGCAACCATGTATCCTAATGCATATAACAATATTTCAGGGAAGTCAACCCAATAAACTTGAGCTGAATTCATAAGCATGTATGAGTCTCAAAGATAACATTGAGCCAGAAAAAGTTGCAGAAAGATACACTGTGGCATCACTCAAATATTTAAAAGCCAGAGAAGCAGTGTCCCATGTCATTTATGACTACTGAGGACTCAAGTAAAAGACAACAGTCAGCAACAGGAGAGTCCTAGAAGTCAGTTTCAGGAAAATGGACCCTGCGACATCTAAAGAATGGCCATAATGGAACAAGATAAACAGAATATCCCATCACACCCTGCCTCACTCCACAGCCTGGAGTGGAGTCTCCTCTTTGCAGGGGCGAAGATGGCACTCCAGGGAAGTGGATTAACACAGGCACTTGTAATGCATTTTCTAGCCCCTGCAGGCCTATGGCCTAAATAGAGGAGAGACCTGAAATCTGCCCAGGAGCTGGGCATTGGAAAGGAATCTGTTCTATCTCCCCTAAGCCAAACTCCAGACTCCACAGTAGGAAGAGGTAAGGTGGGGCATCTAGCTGGCACCATGATATCTTATTTCTTCTTAAGGGCTTAATAGAGAAATTCTTTATACATGCTTAGACGGTGGGCAGTATATAGTTTAAAAGAGAATAACCCATGAGGGAAAAAAGCAAATACAAAACGTAAGTAAATCCTTATGTACATTTAAGATCATGTCAGGAATTAAAAAATAGCTATCGCCACTGGAGTTAGTACCATTCAAGAGGCAGTTGAGTGGTCACATGTCAATCACATGTGTGGTCACAGACACATGAGTAGTCATTTTGAGGTTGTATACAGCACGGCACAACTTGATGAGTATAAGAAGCAAGAAGGACTGGCTGAAGAGACAGCTCAGCCACAAAACCGCGTGCCTTGCAAGCATGAGGATCTGAGTTCGAACCCTAAAGCCTCTGTCAAAAAGCCAGCCATCACAGCGAATGCTCATGATGGTCCCAGCGCTGGGGAGGCAGACAGGCATGTTTCTAGAGCTCACTGGCCATCCAGCCTAGATGATTTGGTGAGCTCCAGGCCAGTGAGAAACCTTGTCTCAAAAACAAAACACACACACGTGCACACACACACATACACACACACACACACACACACACAGAGAGAGAGAGAGAGAGAGAGAGAGAGAGAGAAAGAGAGGGTAAAATGGATAGCACCTAAGGAGTGACATCTGAAGTATCCTCTGGCCTTCACATGTATAGCTCACAGGTGCATATACACTTACACACTCACATGCACACAGCCAAGAGCAAAATAATAGACATTATTTCACTAGACAAGTATTTCACTGCTACTATGAAGAGCTTCCTGAATAAGTATATATTTTGGCCCTTTAAACCCAATATAATATCTGTCTTAAACTTACTTACTTATTTACTTATTTATTTATGTGTGTGTGTGTGTGTGTGTGTGTGTGTGTGTGTACTGAGGGTACTTTTTATCATGGAGGGGCATACACAGTGGCAAGAGCTGAGGAAGCTGGTCACTCCTGTACTGGCCAATTTTGTGTGTCAACTTGACACAAGCTGAAGTTATCACAGAGAAAGGAGTTTCAGTTGAGAAAATGCCTCCATGAGATCCAGCGGTAAGGCATTTTCTCAATTAGTGATCAAGAGGGAGGACCTCTTGTGAGTGGTGCCATCTGTGGGCTGGTAGTCTTGGGCTCTATAAGAAAGCAAGCTGAGCAAGTCAGGGGAAGCAAGCAAGCCAGTAAGCAGCATTCCTCCAAGGCCTCTGCATCAGCTCCTGCTCCTTGACCTGCTTGAGTTCCAGTCCTGACTTCCTTTGGTGAGGAACAGCAGCATGGAAGTGTAATCTGAATAAACCCTTTCCTCCCCAACTTGCATCTTGGTCATGATGTTTGTGCAGGAATAGAAACCCTGACTAAGACACCCCCCCCCCCATCTGTAGTCACAAAGGAGAGAGAGATCAATGCTGCTGCTCATTCTTCTTTTTAGTCAGCCCACTAGCCTTCAGGGTGAGTCTTCCCACCTCAATTAAGGCTCTCTGGAAACAGACACACCTGCAGATGGGTTATGGTGATTCTAAGTCCAGCAAAGCTGACAATGAAGATTAGCCATCACAGCAGAGTAACTCCACCTACTGCATATTTCCTGGTCCCCTAGAGTCACTCCCTCTGGGCTCTCACTGAGTCCTAAGGGCCCGTGGCCTTGTGGATGCTGCCAGGAGCATCTCTGCTTGGCCCATCACCAGGACAGTTCCTGGCACTTAGTGATGGCAATCCAAATGAAGGGATGGCAGATCAGAGTCATAGAAGATAAACCAGATTTAGGGACAAGGAGGAGAGTGGCATGAGTAACGACAAACTCCGAAAAGTTAGAGCTATGCGTCTGTGTACTGGAGAGGGGGACATGCTGGCAGTCCCTGAGCAGGGCTTGTGCATTGACCAGTGTGGCTGTCCTAGGAAGTCAGTGCTGCAGAAAGCAAGGTGAATTGTTGAAAACCAGTTTGATGTTTTGCCCCCCCCCCTTTTTTTAAAAAAAAAGCAAATGGTTTTTAAAACTCTCCAACATTCTACAATATATAACCTATTTGAATTTCCTCAAAAGGAGTCATGGTGTGTGTATTAAGAACCCATTTTGTCAGTTTTTCCCCCAGAAATGACCCATTAAGCCCCTGCAACCTTATATGACATAAGAAGGTGCATTTAAAACAGCTGGTCAGAATTATAGATGACTAGAGCCCTGTGATGTCTCTGGAAAACCTCATTCGCCATACCTAACTGTGATTGCTGACTCTTTGATCTGAGTGTGAGCCTTGGGGTAAAACGCTGCCTGGCATAGTTGGAAGCTTGGTCTCTTCGAATGGAAGCCCCTTGCCATGTCTCTAGAGAAACTTCTCAGTACCATTCACCTGCTGCTGGAACCGTGGCGATCTGACCCCAGAACTCTGACATTGTCACTGGCTCCGCTTCTTCTGTAGCTTTCCATTGCTCACAGGAGAACACCGCATTAATCACTAGGAACTCAGGCCTTTGCTGGCAGCCACCTAGCAATGCCCAGTCTTTATGCGAAAAGAATCAAGTGAGGGAGTCTTATTTTGTGGAAGGTACCACAATATCTCCTTGGCCTCTCTTCTTCTTCCAAGATTTTGGTTCCCAAATAGACTATGGATTCTGCATAGAGAAAGGTTTTCTTTTTTCTTTTTCTATTTTTGAAAAAAAAAAACCTCTCAGTTCTTGGCCTCCACACAAAGGCTACTAATAAGAAACTTCTCATTGTTTGTGCTGGTCCTGTGGTTTGGTTCTTGAGTATCTTCCCAAAGACTCATGTGGTTTCGGTGTGGTCCCCAGCTGTTACCATAGGAAAGTGGATGAATCTTTAGGAGGTGGGGTCCTGGGGGGAGGATGCTAGGTCAGTCCTGGAAGGGGATATTGGAATGGCCCCGAAGGGATTATTGGGGTACTGGGCTCCTCCTTTCCCTCTTCACCTCACAGCTGCCGTGGGTGAGCAGTTTCCTCTGGCACGGCACCTGTTGTGATGTTCTGCTCTGTCACGGGGCCTGGAACAACACTTCCAGCTGCTAACAAACTGAATCTCCAGCAATAAAGTGCTCATATTTTTAAGTTGCTTTATCTTTGGATATTTATTCCAGCAGCAGAAAGCTGACTAACACAGACGGGAACTACAGCTGTGCAGGGACTGGCTCACAAGTGTATTGATTACAGTCTCTTTCAAACAAACAAGCCAAAAAAAAAAGATAAAACTCCAGGATGATGAATGTTATGAGAACAGATTAATAAACAGCACAGCTCATCTCTGACCAGTTACTAGCATTCCTGTAAAACAAAATGGTCTTTTCTAGCATGACATGAGTTAACCTGCAAATGTCCTGGTCGTGGTTCTATCTACCCAAATCATATCTGGTGGCCCGTGAACCAAAGTGTCAGCATCATATGGGAGCCTGGAAGAAATGCAGAACTTCTGGGCTGTCCCCCATGTCTACTCTGCTAGACTCTGCCCTGTAACCTGATCCCCAAGTGACCGGTGTGATCATGGGACACTGAGATGTCCTGGCTTAGACATCATTTGCTTGAAGTTCTCTGGAGGAGCAGACACAGCCTGAAGCTCTCCAGTTCTGCATGGCATGGTGTGTGAGCATCCACCATGGGGCATGATCTAACTAGGACTGAATCAGGAATGGATAGTTGCCCTTTAGCACGCTATGGCGAAGGTGGCCGAGAACACTGTGGGACCATGGGGCAGAAAACTGCATCAGGAGCCCGAATATCCAGGAGGGGGCCCTTTGGTCTGAATGAAAATGGCTGGATACAACCTGGGAAAGCAGAAATTTGAAAGGAATCCAAGCTCTTTCCTAGCTCTTTGTCCTCAGAAAGGGTCTGAACTATAAACACGATGTTTAGAAGAGGAGGGATGGGGATGAGGAGGAGGATGGGGCAGGAAGGTGGGGAGATAAGCACAAGACAGTCAGGGAGGACCGGACACACTATGCAGATTCTACTCTGGAAGCACTGAGGTACCCCCGAGAATAGGAAAGGCATGCATGTGGTTAGACTCGTTTTGAGGTTGGAACTGCCTGCTGCAGAATAGGGAGAGAGCTAGCCACAGGATTGTCAGTTATTCACATAAGAACATATAACAATGCTGAGACAACTGGACATACAAGGGACACATTTAAATGGTAATATCAGAAGGATACATCCATCAGTTGGTTTGGACAGAAGGCGACTAGGTGGCTAGACCACATGCTCCTTGTTCCTGCCTCAGATTGTCATGGAGGGCTTGGGTCCACACAGGTCGCAGCCCTACTGCCAGAGTTTCTGACTCAGAAGGTCTCCATGTAGCCTGCATATCCCCATTTGTAACAAGTTCAAAGAGGATGCTGATGAGGCTGGTCCCTGGCCTGACCTTGGAGAACCATTTCATTAGCAGCTAAATGGCTCTCTCTTCACAGCTTACTAGAAGGTCGAGCCTTCGAGGGATTCTTTAAGCCATGGGTAGCTGGACCTCATCTTGGGGAGCAGCTTGATCATGGGCATTTTTAATGCTCCCAATGATTCTAATGTGCAGCTAAGCACCAGCAGAATCCAATTTACTATATTAGGGTTTCAGGCAAAGGAGAGATTTTTCTGTTTCTTAAGCATATTAGAATTGGTTCTTAATGTTCTTCTAAGTCCTTCACTTACGTGTATGAATATATACTGTTATCGTCTAAAAGGACAGATATGAAAAAGAGGAAATGGACACTTTCTACACAAGAGGAAAAGAAAAAGAAAACAAAACCCCATATTTGCTGAGCTCCCACTATGTACCAGATATTGTAATAAGTACTTTATATACATTTTATTTATTTATTCTATATATTTGTTTACATGTGCGTGCATGGATATGCTTGTTTGTGAATGCACAGGCACCCATGTACCAGGCTTGATTGTGGAGGTCAGAAGACAATGGGTGGGAATCAGTTCTCTCTTTCCACTCTGTGAGTTCTGAGGGTAGCACTCAGGTCGTCAGGCTTGGCAGCTTCTCCCATTGAGCCATCTCGATAGCCTGAACCTCATTTAACTTAATGCAGACCAACAAGAATAAGACACATCACAATCTCCATAAATGACAGATCCAGGACTCAGAAAGAGAAGGTCTCCCAGTGCCCAGTTAAGAGAGATTTAGATCTGGATTTGCCTGGTTCTTTCAAAGATTGTGTTTATTCCACACACTGCAGAATGAGGTTCTCCTTGTCTTGAGGGAATCACCATGCCACCCATGAAGTAGGGATAAAAGCTAGGCATAGCTCATGGAATGATTTGATGAAGTCCCCAGCATAGCGTCTGGCATATGGAAGATTCTCAAACAATACCAACTCTTGTGGGCAACCTCTTCTTTATTATTATCAGTAAACTGATGGGTTTGCACTAATCTCCCCTAAAATTCCTTTCATTTATATACACTGCCATTAGGAATTTGCTGCTTTCTTCAGCTTCTGCAACTACTTTCTGAGATTCTCCAACCGGTGGCTTTGTCTTAACTTGGTCCTCACTTAAAATCAGCTGCTCTCTTTCTGAACTCATACCCTGCCCTGCACCTGCCAACCAGGGTTGTTCCTTAGCACCCCTGAGCTATGTTTCTGCTCTGCCACACCTCATGTGGTACTTGCTGTGCTCTGCAATGTCTGCAGAGTCCATGTGAGGTCCTTCTGCCGGGCCAGCAGGATTTCTGTCCCATGAACATATTTTCTGTGATAAATGGCTCACTCTGCACTTTCAATGCTAATGATCTCTCTCTCTCTCTCTCTCTCTCTCTCTCTCTCTCTCTCTCTCTCTGTTATTTGATGCCCTAGAAGGCTTTAATGATGTGTCCAAAGTGCAATCTGGAATCACCAGAAGAGGAAGCTTTGTTCTTCGAGCTAGTTATCTGACACCGAGAGGTGTCAGATCATGTGATACTTATCACATGATACTCATGATACTTATGAGCTAGTTATCTGACATGAGAGGGCTGATCATGTGATACTTCTGTTGTTAGCAGAGCTGAGTGGCACATTTTACTTGAGCATTGCTCTATTTTGTTTTTAGCTTTAATTTTTGAGAATTTCTTATATGAGTACCATATGTACATCATTTTCACCCTCCCTCCAACTCATGCCATGTACCCTACTCCCTTTCAGATTCAAGACCTCTTCTTCAATGATCGTTTCCTGCATATATGTATGCGTGTGCATGAACACAGCCCGTTGGTTCATTTGGTGGTGTTCATATGTGTGTTTGGTGCTGACCTCTGGGGATTGGATACTGATCAGGGGTATGTCCCTAAAGATGATGATGGCTGTGCTCCGTCCATGATGTTCCGTTTTGAAGGTGACTCCCAGCACCAGGCAGGTGGTTCAGAGTCTTCTAAATATCGGATTGGCATTCACTGCCTGTTATTGTCACCTGAGTGGAAGATGCTTTCTCACCACCTGAAGACTCTCATATTCTCAGTCTGTCTCTTCCTCTCCCTTCCTCCTTAGTTCCCTCCTTCCCTCCCCCCTCTCTCCTTCTCTCCCTTCCTCCCCTCTTCTCTCTCTCTCTCTCTCTCTCTCTCTTTTTCTCTCTCCCTCTCTCCTCTCTCCTCTCTCCTCCCCCTCTCTCCCTTTCTTCCTTCTTTGGATATGTATATGTCTACATGATCCACATTCATGTTTGTGTATTAGCACACATGTGTACAAGTTGATGCTGGGTCCCTTCCATGGTCGTTGTCTACTTTGTATATTGCAGCAGAGTCTCTTAAGGAACACAGCACTCACTAATTCTGGCTGGCCTAGCTTGTTAGCTTGCTCTGGGATCCTGCCTCCTGGGTGCTGAGATTGCAGGCAGCAGATATACCTGCCTGACTTTTACGTGGATTCAGGGAGTCTAGACTCAGGTCCTCATGCTTGCTGTACCGACCAAACAATATCCCTCTCCCTGGTGGCACTTTACTCTCTGTCCCTCCATACCATACATCTCAAACAATTTCTTTTATCTTTTAGGTTCTGGGGATCGAAGCTAGAGCCTCCTGCATGATAGGCAAGTGATCTACTACCGAGATACATCTTAATCCTCAAGAGTTTGTCATTTCTTTTCCACAGTGTCCCTAAATTCACTCAGTAAATTTAGTTCACAAAGGGAACCAAGATCTCACCAGGATCCGTCTTAGGTTAATTCAAGTGGAGAAACACACCCTGAATATTGGGGAGAGGAAACTGAGTGTTGGCATTCATCACTCCATGCTTCCTGGTTGGTGATACAATCTGACCAGCTTCCCCCAACCCCCTGCCTCTCGTGATGGTCTGCATTCCCTTGCTGTAAGCCAAAACCAACTGTTCCTTTCCTAAATTGCTTCTTGTCAAGTGTCTTGTCCCAGCAGAGAGAAATAACTTGTACAGTCTTTCTTTTTTTCCAATTTGGCAACCCATGTCCTTTACTTTGGAAAAAAAAATCACTTCATTGCACAGCTGTTTTTTGCAGATTGCAATATTCCCTCTTGGTAGGGGTTGGGAGGTTAGGGGCTCAGGAAACAGGAAACTTAAAAAAAGGGGGGGGATATCTTTACTAATCCTACATCCGATAGAGGGCTAATATCCAATGTATACAAAGAACTCAAGAAGCTAGACTCCAGAGAACCAAATAACCCTATCAAATAATGGGGAACAGAGCTAAACAGAATTCTCAACTGAGGAAACCCGAATGGCTGAGAAGCACCTAAAGAAATAGTCAACATCCTTAGTCATCAGGGAAATGCAAATCAAAACAACACTGATATTCTACCTCACACCAGTCAGAATGGCTAAGATTGAAAACTCAGGTGACAGCAGATGCTGGCGAGGATGTGGAGAAAGAGGAACATTCCTCCATTGCTGGTGGGATTGCAAGCTGATACAACCTCTCTGGAAATCAGTTTGGCAGACCCTCAGAAAAATGGACATAATACTACCTGAGGACCCAGCTATTCCACTTCTGGGCATATACCCAGAAGATGCTCCAACATGTAATAAAGACACATGTTCCATTATGTTCATAGCAGCCATATTTATAATAGCCAGAAGCTGGAAATAACCCAGATGTCCCTCAACAGAGGAATGGATACAAAAAACGTGGTATATTTACACAATGGAATACTACTCAGCTATTAAAAACAATGACTTCATGAAATTCGCAGGCAAATGGATGGAATTTGAAAATATCAACCTGAGTGAGGTAACTCAGTCACAAAAAAATGAATACGGTATGTACTCACTGATAAGCGGATATTAGCCCAAAAGTTCGGAATACCCATGGTGCAATTCATAGCAACTGTTGGACTGAGCATGGGGTCCCAGATGGAGGAGTTGAAGAAGGCACTGAAGAAACTGAGGGAGTTTGCAGCCCCTTGGAGGGAGCAACAGTGTCAACAGGGCAGGCCCCCCCACCCCCAGGCTCCCAAAGACTGGACCACCAACCAAAGAATGCATATGGAGGGAACCATGGTGCTGGCCACATATGTGGCTAAGGAGAGCCTTGTTGTCCATCAGTGGGAGGAGAGGCCTTTGGGTCTGAGAGTGTTAGATGCCCCAGTATAGGCGAATGCCCGGGAAGGAAGATGGGAGTGGGTGGGTGGGTGGGGGAATACCCTCATAGAGGCAGGGGAAGGGGGAATGGGATAGGGGGTTTCCAAAAGGGAAACCTGGAAAGGGGAAAACATTTGAAATGTAAATAAAGTAGGAAAAAAACCCCAAATAATCCAATTTTAAAATAGGGGTACAGAGCTAAACAGAGAATTCCCAACAGAGGAATCTCAAATGGCTGAGAAGCACTTAAAGAAATGTTCAACATCCTTAGTCATCAGAGAAATGCAAATCAAAACAACCTTGAGATTCCTCCTCACACGGATCAGAATGGCTAACATTATGACACACAAATTCGTGAAGCATTCCATCTTTTTATATACTTAAATAAAATCTTAAAAAAACAAACCACTCAGGTAACAGCACATGCTGGTGAAATGTGGAGCAAGAAGAACATGTCTGGAGATACCAGAGCAGGAGTCGGGGTTGTTTTTATCTCTTCTCCTTTCCTGGAAAGCCCTCCCAGGATGTGACTGGAACTGCCCAGCACCTCCAATGGAAGCTGCACACACCTGCTCACTCTAGTCTCCTGACCCCACCTAACTTAACTCCAGGGCAACGAGGCTCAGTGGTGTCCACTCTCAGGGACCCTTCTGCTGTATAGTAGATCCTAACCTCTCAAGCTCCCTATTATGAAACGTTCCTCTTCCCTCCTCTATTTATTTTACATCCTGGTCACAGCCCCCCTCCTCTCCTCCCAATCACACCCTCACAAATCCCTCCCCCCACCCCGTTACTCCCTCCCTTCTCCTCAGAGAAGGGAAGCCCCTCCCCGTTGGGTACCACCCACCCTGGGACATCAAGTTGCCACAGGACTAAGTGCATCCTCTCTCACTGAGGCTCAATGAGGCAGTCCATCTAGGGGAAGGGAATCCAATGGCAAGCAACAGAGTTAGGGTAAGCTCCTGCTCCAATTGTTAGGGAACCCACAAGAAGACCAAGCTGCACATCTGCTACAAATGTGTAGGGGGCCTAGGTCCAGCCCCCACATGCTCTTTGGTTGGTGGTTCAGTCTCTGTGAGCCTCAATGGGCCTAAGTTAGTTGACTTTCTAAAGCTCACTTTCTATGGTTCGTGAATTTCATTCTCAAAAATTCATGACACAGTAATCTGAAAACCTCCGGCTTTGGTGGCTGCTGAGTTTCTAGAACCCCCTAGCCTTCTTAAGATAAGCACAACAGAGGGAAGTTCTGTCCCTCTCAAAGACAGCCTCGTTTTAGAGGTGGGATCTATAAACAGAAGATAATCACCGAGGGGCAAGTTGAGCTCCAGCAAGGCAGTTTCTTGAGTCCTGCCCTGTGCTGGGGTGAGGTTTTCAGTGTTCTAGCTGGCTTTGAGTCACCTGTAAGCAAGCCCCCCCCCCCATTCATTGTTGGACTTGGCTGGAACTATTTCATTACTCTATTGTTTCCTGTCTATGTGGGCTGGATGGACTTACCAGAAAAAAAAGAGTGAGAGCTATTTCTTTGATAATTTTTTTCTCTTCTTCACTGGGGAAGATGCTATCTGCCAAACTGACCCTTATAAGCGTCTGTCTGTCCTCTGTCTCTTATTCTCTACTTATTTGTTCTCTTTCTCAGTGATTTCTCTGACTTTGCTTATATATTCATTTTTGTCTTATTCTGTTGCTTATTCTGTTGGTTTAAGGTTTTCTCATACAGGGATATTTATTCCAAAGTACCTGATTCATGACTGTGTTTAGAATTGGGGACTAAATGTCTCATGGGAAACTGAGTCAAGGAGCAGGGAGGAAAATGGCTAACAGGAGAAAAGAGTGGAGAAGCAGGGAGCTTCAAGGAGAAGAAGGGAAACTGAGAGTCTGCAGGCAAGATTCCCCACCCCCACCCCATTGTCTCTACCTCTCAGTTACGTCTTTCAGGGTGCCTGCTGCTTTAAATACTAGGATTTCTAAAGGTTTTGAAGAAAGAATGATTTAAATCCCCCCTCTCCCTCCTTCTCTCTCTAGATAGATAGATAGATAGAGAGACCCATGGTCTGCAGTTTTCTTCATTCTGCTAAGAAAATCACTACTCCAAGAAATCTCTCCCTTGCTGGTTCTTATTCCTGGTTATATTGTCTTTCTGTGAATGAATGCTTTTTGTCATTTAAAAGCACTTCAAGAAGAGCTAGCTATGTGTGATTATCTGCCCTACTGAAGCAGATATTTCCTTCACCTACATTTTACAACAAAATTCTGCTATAACATTTTATTTAGCCAGACCCCCTTCATACTTACTTTTTCTTTGCTGTGTTAGAACATTCTGGCAAAGGCAACTTAAGAAATAAAGAGTTGAGTTTGGCTCACTATTCAAGGTACAGACCTGCGGGGCAGAGACGTCAAGGCAGCAAGAACTTGAAGCAGCTGGTCATCCTATGCCCACAGTCAGGGAGAGAATAATGAAAGATGTGCTCAGCTCACTTTCTCCTTTTTTTTTTTTTAAAAAAAAACAGGCTGAAATCCCAGCCTAGGGAATGGTGCCACCCACAGTGGATGCATCTTCTTATCTCAATTAAAGTTAATCAAGATAATCTCCCAAGAGGCTAACCTAACCTAAAAAAAAAAATCTTTCACAGGTAGTCCCCAAGGCGTATTCCTAGTACCTGTCAAATTAAAAAATTGGCACCAGCCATCAGATTCATGATACATGACAGATCTCTTTATTCCTATATCTAACTGAAAAACCTTTCACCAATATTTCCCAGGTTACACCCCTATCCATTAACCATCACTTTCTGCTTTTAAAAGAGGCTTATTTTTATTTATGTTATGTCTGTCTGTTCATGTAACAGTCACTTTTATTCTCCTGATGTTATTGTCATCTTGGAGGTTTACTGCCTCCGTCTGCTAACCTAGGCTTAGTCCTGGAAGCTTCTGGCTTCTGTACAATATTATCTAAGCCTAGAATGTTTTCAGCCCCTAAGACTTACTGCTGAATAAGCTCACTGCTTTCTAGCTCTTTCTGAACTCTTGCTGGATGATTCAACTCAGCTGTTCTGGCTCATACTCCTCTCTAAGCTGACTGATTCAATCTGGCTTCTCTCTCGACCTCTGATTTTTTGCTCTGTTTGGCCTCAAACTAACTTTAGCAATCTGTTCTAATCTTCTGGCTCTTTCTCATTCTCTGGCTTGTTCTGTCTTCACATGTGTCTAGTCTGTTCTCTCTTCAACCTGGTATGTAAAACTATCCCAGTAAAACTGCTTTTTTCTGTTCTCCTTTAAGTAGTTTCTTTTTCTTCTCCCTTCTCCCGAGATTTGGACATATCCTATTCTATCAAATCTTTCTCTGATTTGTCACTTTGTCTGCCACTTAGTTAGACATCACTTTCTAGCATGAGTGCTTCCTTCTACAAACTAACTTTACCTTCATCATTTGGGATTAAATATGTGTACTAAGGGTGTGTCTGTTCTCCAGCCAGAGGGGTTAAAGGTGTACGTTTAAGGGCTGAGCCACACCACAACTAGAAGCAGGTGTTTTAGGGCTGAGCCACACCATAGCTAGAAGCAGGTGTTTTCACAATCTTGGGATTCACAGTGTGATCAAATATCATGCAAGACATGCACATGTGCACTGGTGCCCAAAAAATCCAGAAGATGGTGTTAGATCCCCTGAGATAGTTGTAAGCCATCCAACATGGGTGCTGGGAATCTCATTTCTGTCCTCTGAGAGAGCAGAATGTGCTTTCAACTTCTGACCTGGCTCTTCAGTTCCACTTCCTCTCTATATCTATGAGTTTGGCATTTTAGATCCCCCATGTGAGTGAGGATGGCCATTTGTCTGTGTGTGTCTGGCTTCACATAGCATCCTTCAGGCTCATGCATGTTGTTTTAAAGGGTAGGAGGTTCCTCTTACAGGCTAAATTGTATTCCTTTGTGTGCATATGCATATACTGTATTTTTAAATCTACTCATCCACTGATGGATGCTTAGGTTGATTTTATATCTTGACCATTATGAGGAGATCTGCACTGAACATAGGAATGTAGGTGTCTCATCAGCATACCGGTTTCATACTGTTTGGCTATACACCCGAGGTAGAATTATTGGATCATGGAGTATCTGTTCTTCTAAGTTTTTGAGGAACCCCTAAGTTATTTCTTTTTCTTTGGGGTAAGGAACCGACCGCCTTTTTCTCTTTAAACAGACATAGAAATGGTATTGTTGCTGATGCACAATGGCTCATGCTTTCTGCTTTGGTGATCACCTAGCATGAACTGGATATGACATAGGAGGAAAGTCACAATTAGCTTAGACCCGTAGACCCTCATGTTTCCCACCGTGTAGAATACAAGATGGAGGATGACTAAGGGTGATTGGTTAGCTAATTCACCACACTGGTTCAGTTTCAGAAAGTCTTCACTGGAGGGCAATTCTGAACAGCTAACAACTGCTCCACTACAAGGGAAAACCAGATGGGGTGTCCACAGGAGTGGCAACCTCTCTCCTCCCCTAGGCAAAGGAACTCCTTTACAGGAGCAGGAGGACTTGGAAATGAGCCTTTGCCATGGTTTCCAAAGACAGTTTATCTTTTTGAAATCTAACTAGAAAGTCCCCCAGGAAAAAGAAAACATGAACTCAGAGCCAGAATTCAGAGAGATAGGGACAAATTATTCATGGCTCAAGAAAAGAATTCTCAGAAAATGTGTGAATAATTGCATTTGAAATGCTAACCAGTGTTTTTGCATTCCCATGTGTAGATCCAGGCTGCCTGGTGTCCTCCTGCAGTGGGTACTGCCTGATAAAACCTTATTTCCCCAGAAGCCTAGGGACAACTGTTCCTGAAAAACAGAGCATCCATTTAAAAGCATGTTTGGGAACATTTTCACTATTTCTTCCTATTAGATGAACTTACATAGTCTTTTTGAAATAATATTATTCTTTATAAAAATACTGTGTCTATTATAGAGAACTCCTCCCCTTTCTTTCTCTCAATTCCCCCTCCCATACCCCATGGTGCTGAGAAGGCAAATCTGTAATCTGTGTGTTAAGCAGCATCACTGAGACGTTGAGAAGGGCTGATGGAACATTTGAAGTTCCCAGTCACATTCTGAGTCAGTCGGAGGTATTTCCTCTTTCTCCCGGTAGGGGTCACCTTATTTAGATCTTCACCCTGTTAGATGAAGTCTGTGTGCATCACATCACAGAGAGAACTCTGCTTTACTCAAATGCTACTGCTTTAAATGCTAACTGCATCTAAAACTACCTTCGTGGAAACAAGAGAAGGAAGTGAGCTTCCTTGCAGTCAAGATGCTCAAGCCAGGACTGGCTGTCTAGTGTTAAGGGCTCTCCTAAAGGAATTCTAAAATAGGCTTAAATTAGCCCCCAAAACAGAGATACTCTTACTTTATCCTGTTCACCAACACTCACTTTCTGTTATTTTCAGATAATATGATTATCTACACAGAAAACTGCTAGCTTTATTTTGTTTCCATCAGCTCGACACAAACTAGGGTTAATTTGGAAGAGAGAATCTTAACTGAGAAAGTGCTATCATTAGATTGCCCAGTGGGCAAGTCTGTGGGGCATTTTCTGGATTAATGTTTGATGTGGGAGAGCCCAGCTCTCTAGGGGAGGTGCCATCCCCAGGCAGGTAGTCTTGAAGTATATAAGAAAGAAGACTGGGCGAGCATGAGGAGCAAGCCAGTAAGTAGCGTTCCCTCATGGCCTCTGCATCAGCTCTTGCCTCCAGGTTCCTGCCTTGAGTTTTTGCCCGGATTTCCCTCAGTGATGGTCGGTGGCTGAAATAGACCTTTTTCTCATAACAGTTGCTTTTGGTAATGATGTTGATCACGGTGGAGGAGAGCAAATGTTCAAGGTCAGTGTAATGGATTCTGTAGCTGAGAACGCTGTTCAGTTGTGTAGTTGGAGATACAGGTGTTAGAAAATGAACAGAAGCTACAGCCTTTGGTGTAGAGATAACCATATTCACACAGCAGCATGAAACATGTAGGTGTAGGCATAAGAAGAGAGAAGCCACAGAATCCCACTGAATAATGTGAAAGTTGTCCTTTTTCCTGAGAGCAGCATATAACTGAACGTGTTGAGCAGGATCTGGGAGTAGAGCTTGGGAACTTTAACATCACCTGATGATGAAGTCACTGTTGGGACTGGTGGGATGGCTCAGTGCAGAAAGGTCTTGCTGCCAAGCCTGGTGAACTGAGTTCAATTCCCAGTGTTTTGGGGTAAAGCCATCAGAGACTGCCACATGGACACTTTTAAAGCCAAATTGAAAGTCTTTATTGCTGCATGGGGAAGTTGCCCACACCACTCAGCAGCAATCCTCACAGTTTCTTGGTCTTTTATGCACAAAACCCACATCCTGGTTGACACACTTCAGTTAGCAAGAATAGCTAGCAAGAAGCTGAACTTCAGAAGCCAAGAAGCAAGGGTAGTCCATCTAGGGACTTTCCTGGATCCTGGAGGGATGGACCAGGTCTTTGATGGATTAAATCTTTGTCCTCAGTTTTGGCAGGTGTTGGGATCTATGTGTTGGGTTTTAAGGTCAGAACGGTGACTTTAACATGATGTCAGTTGTGTCTGGGGGCCTGTTATACCAGGATCCACATGGTATAAGGAGAGAACTGACTCTTTTAAAAATTTAAAAATCTTGTACAGGGAATAAGCATGTCAATGCTGTCTCTTTCTGACTCTCTCTCTCTCTCTCTCTCTCTCTCACACACACACACACACACACACACATACACACACACACACACAGAGTCACTAAATAAATGCCTTAAAAATTTAAAGACTTCTGCAAGTCACCTATGTCCATGTTCTGGGTCTGGTTTTTCCCACAGTGCTTGTCTTTATTCTACTGACTTGTCAGGGATCTGGGAACATATTTTGAAGCTGATCTCAGAAGTTCCTTGTAGGGGTCTCTGCTTCTTTTAATTGACAAAAGTCAAGGTCCAACCCCCATTTTGAGTTTTATTATTGTTTGTCCTTCGGTGGATTGTAATTCATATATTTTAAGACAGCACAGGACTGTTTTTTTTCCTTGTCTCTCACTGGAATGGTTTTAATACTGATATGAGCTGCCATCACTGACCAGTCTCAGACTCTTGCTGGGTTAAGTGATGGTTTTAAAGCCCAGCCCTCCAAAATCTCTAAACATATTCATTGGGAAACGAGACGTAGAGCTCATTACTTTGAATCTCGGCTCGGTCTTGATCAGTAAATTATGGCAGGTGTGAAATTGAGTTTTCTAGACCCAGACTTCAAAAAGCTGTCAGCTTCTTTGTCTCTTGGGATAGTTCTTCTTTGAATTGATCACGGTACCAAGGAGAGGCTGAGAAGCACACAATTTGAGGCCAGAATGGAGAGACATGGGGTTTCCTGCCCTGGGACCTCTCTGAGCTCCCAACACTCAGTCAAGCCGTGTGGGATTGTTGTGACAACAGTTCCTGCAGCCCCCCCGATGCAGTGGGGTGCAGAGAATGATTAACCCCACAGAGTCTTGCCTGGGTTAAAGTTTCATGAGTGAATTAAGTGAGTATGGTTAGCCCAAGCTTTCCTGTTCGGGAGGGGCTTATTCCATAGTCATAGATAATCACACAGAGACACAGTATAGGATTTCTTTCTTGCTTATACATCCATGTTTATTGCTGCACTCTTTGAAGTAGAAATGGACTCAACCTCAGCATCCATGAACGAGTGGGTGCATAAGGAAAACATGGTCTAGAAACACAGAGGAACTTCATTCCTCTACTAGAGAAAATGAAATTATGGCATCTGCAAGAAAGGAGTGGAGCTAGAAGTAACTGCTCCATGAAGCATCCCGGGTTCAGATCGGGCTTGGTAGGAGGAGGGTAGGAATAGAACGTGTCTACTGAAGGGAGCTACTGAGGAGAGGGGGAGACCAGGGGAGTCGGGGCAGAGACACCAGATGATCAGTGAAGGCAAACTATGGATGAAAATGTCATAATGAACTGGTTGCTTTGTATGCTGATTTTAAAAAAAATCTAATTAAAAAGCAAAGTTTGTTTCCTTTTCATAGTTCAGGTCTGATGCAATGGTTAGGGAACACACTTCCAAACAGTTGTTAAAGGTGTGCAGGAGGAGGAGGATTCTCCCTTTCCTGATGCTGCCCATCTCTTATGGAGGAAGCCATTCTGTGCAGAAAGGGCTAGGGAGGTGTGCAAACTTCTTCTCAAGCTCTTGAGTTGGGAAGAATGCATGCTCTTTGTTTGTATGTCTATTGGCTCTAACCATCATTCATGTATGCAGTCATGGGAAGAGCCCAGCCCCATGATTCCTAGCTTCCCAGGAAGACCTCACTCTGGAAGGCACAGCACAGATCATGGGTGGAACAGCTAGCTACAAGGCACACGTCGAAGAAATGATGGGTCCTTATTTTTAGACTACGGTCGATAGTTGTCTATTATGTCATGCCTAGATATGTGCACATATTGCATGGTGTTTAAGCTGTGTGAATCCACCTAATCAAGTGCCTGGCATTCCATTCCTTCATAGTGAAAACATCCTTTTGTTCGTTCTTTGGGATCTACAATATAAAAGTATCACTAGTCACCGAGGTTACTTTTCTCATTGCTACAACAAAATCCTCCATGAGAGCAGCTCAAGGAAGGAAAAAAGTGGGGTGCAATTACATGGTTCGAGGTTGAAGTTGGAGGCTATAGTCACAAGGAGGGGAAGGTGCAGGCAGCGTCGGGAGCTCCAGCAGTGGCTCACTGTGCATCCCAAGTCAGAAAACAGAGCTGGGCCAATGCACATGCTCTGTTCACTCTCTCCTTGGTCTGTTTAAGACCCCAGGCCAAGAATAAGAGTGCCATACATGCCTAAAGTGGGTCTTCCCACATCCACTCAACCTAGAAACTCCCTCACTGATGTGTTCCAAGAGTTGTCTCCTAGGAGACTCGAGACTTGTCAAGCTGACAATACTCACTATTACATCATCCTATGACATGCCATAACAGAGTCGCCAATACAGCGTTAAGTGTTTATAAATCAGTTAAAATAATTTTTAAAACAACAAAACATGTGCCAGACTTTGCAAACTTAGTACAAACATATGATTGGAAGACATTTCTATTTCTTTGTGTATGTTTCGAGTTGAAATAATATTTTAAATATATTAGTTTATATAAAATATTTGATCAAAATTAGAAAAATGATAGTTAAATCTTTACCTTTCAAGGGCATAAATTTGATAATGGGAAATTATTTAATTTCCCATTAGGAAATTTATTATAGATAACTTAAAAGGAAGCTTCCCAGATGACAAGTCACATGTAGAAAGCACAGAAGATCCTTGCTCTGCCACAAATTGGTGATCTGTCTTGCCTCCCCCAGACCCCATTACTTACAAAGTGGAAAAGAAAAGAGTTAGACTAGATACATTTGAAGTTTATTTTAAAAAAAAAAATCTGAGTTTGGGCTCAAGTAGAGAGAACGTTCCAGTGTTAGAAAAATGAGTATTATACCATGTGGTGCACACTAATGGCCAAGTAATAGTCTCCCTGGTGGAGGAGCACTTCCCATAAGACATCAGTGGGAACTGTGGGCTCTCGAACCTTCCCATAGCGCCCCCTATTGTATAGGATTCTCCTTTGAGCTAAACTCAGTTGAGCCTGCTAGCCAGAGGTCATCACAGCTGGGTTTTCCTTTCTTGGAGAGGGTGGGAAGGCACATGGGACTCCCACCAGACCATCCAGATGACCTTCCCAACCAGCTGTATGCATTTCTGTCCCAGGGCTCCCAGTATGTGGGTGACAAGTCACAACACCTCTGAATGTCTTCAAAGTTTTTGGAGAGCAGGGTGAAGGAATAATTCTGTATCTAGTACTAATAAATCCAACAGAAAAAGCCATAGGATGGAAATAGCATTCTCGATAGAATGAGTTTGGTGGAGCTGGTTTCATTTGCACACTATTTAAATGGGTTTTCCTGAAATAAAGCCCAAGATGTACACACACACACATACACACACACACACAGAGTCAATAATCTTCTTTACAGAAAATGGCTGATTGGAGAAATGATGACCATTATAATAAAATACAGATGCCAATCCTATAATAATATTCATTGAAAATTTCAACGCCTCAATTATCTTCCTTAGCTCACATTAGTCTATTTTAGACTATTCTAGCAAAGCTGCTAGAAGGGCTAGGGATTCAGCTGGGTGGTAGAGAACCTGCCTAGCACGCACAGATACAGACCCTCCCCACCAAAAGATTCTAATTCAGTGATTCTCAAACCCATGGGTCATGACCCCGTAGGGAGGTCAAATGACCCTTTCACAGTGGTCTGCATATGAGATGTTTACATTACAATTCAAAACAGTAGCAAAATTACAGTTATGAAGTAGCAATGAAAGTCATTTTATGTTTGGGGGTCACCCCAACATGAAGTGCTGTATTAAAGGGTCGTTAGGAAGGTTGAGAACCAGTACTCTAGTTAAGTGGATGAATCACATCCTTTGGAAATCCTGACTGACTGGTGATTATTTTTAATGATAAAGCTTTGCTGTTTCCCTGGAAGCCTGGAATTTAGTTCAGGAAGTTCAGATAACCCATCTCATACAGCTGAGCAAATGATTAGAGGCTCCCTTCTTCAGGGCATGGCCTCCACCTCTGATTCAGTGGAATAGTCATAACAATTCCAATGAACTTTATCTGAGCTCTTTTGACTATCTGCTTATCAGAACATGCTTCTCTCCAGATTCAATATTTTCCTTCTCATGCTTTGGGACTGACTGCGAAGTTGTGTGATCCAGGAAGTTGGGAGTGTGGCTTTCCACACTGTTCATTGTATCCTAAAGCCTGTGTCATGGCTGCTGTCTTCTGGTTCCTTGAACACTTACACAGCAGATTCATGCCTCCAGGGGAGAGCATGCTGCCCTGTGATCTCATATCTAAACTGATATTCTGAATTTCTTTTTTTTTTAAGGTTTATTTATTTTATGTATACGAGTACACTATTGTTCTCTTTAGACACACCAGAAGAGGGCATCGGATCCCATTATACAGATGGTTGTGAGTCACCGTGTGGTTGCTGGGAATTGAACTCTGGAAGAGCAGTCAGTGCTCTTAACCACTGAGCCATCTCTCCAGCCCGATATTCTGAAATTTCATTGTTTTAATGTAAAACTATAGCCTCAAAATATGTGATATCTGTACTTACTATAGAAACATAACATGCCTTAGTTTAAAATCATGAATATTTAGAAAGTGATAGAAAAACAGCAAATAAATTTTGCCTCCAAGTGGAGCTGGAGAGTGCTTGATTCCCAGCACCCACATGGTGGCTCACAACCCTCCACAACTCCCGTTCAGGATGTATGGTGCCCCCTTCTGGCCTCTGCAGGTGCCAAGCATGCACTTGGTGCATAGACATATATGCAAACATAAACACATAATTCACACATTAAAAAAATTAAACAAAAATTGCTTTCTAGGAGTGCCATGCATACTAACAAGGGGTTTCTTTACAAACCCTTCAGAACACAGAATCATAAGCTCCAACTTGTTGATACTTTGCACTACACTAAGGAAAGTTAATTAGAGGAAGTTGGATAACATTTATCATTTACACATGAGGTATGAGAGGACATGTCAGACTGGGAAGCAGAATGGAATGGTGATCCCTGGGGCCTGAGGAGGTGGGTAGGTAAAATGTAGGTCAAAGGGTACAAAGAATTGTGATAAGGGTATGTTCTAAAGATTCAGCATGTGATTGCACAGCAGCTCCAGCTAGCAGCGCTATATTTTACACATGAAATTTTATACGTGGAAGAATGATCTTCAGCATTCTCCCACAGAGAGATCCCTATCTGAAGTGATGCATGCATTAGTTAGCTTGATGATGTAACCATTTCATATTACATACACCCAATCACATATACTTCAAATGTATACAATTCTGTATGTCAGCGACTTTCCAATTAAGCTGAAAGAAATACAACTCCACTTAAAGAGAATAAAAATGAGTTAATTGTTGTGGCGCACGCCTTTAATTCCGGCACATGAGAGGCAGAGGTAGGTGGATCTCTGTGGTTTTGAGGCCATGCTGGTCTAAATAGTTAGCCAGGGCTGTATAGAGAGAGCATACTTTGAAAAATGAGGTAAAAATTAAAATGGGGCATTAGGGTAGACTCTAATCCAGCAGCCTTTCAGAAGAGGAAATGGGGCCACAAGTCCAGAGGGAGACCCGTGAACATGGAGGAAAAGGAGCCCAGGTATAAACCAAGGAGCGAGGATCTCGGTGAGATGATCACATGAGTTAACTTTTAAAAATCATTTTCCATTCTCTCAGCACTAGGAAAACTTTGAAAAATGCAGTATTCAAGGTCAACCTGCCTCTTTGTGAAAAGTAAGTACAGCTAAGCACCCCTACTAGGGTTTTACCTTTCCTCATAGAGTCTATGCTACTTCTGAGTCACAGAGACTTGTAATGTGAGTTAATAAGCAATCGAAATAGCAAGTCCTTCAAGATTTATCCAGAAAAAAATGGCGCTTGTCAGGTTAAGGTTAGTACATTCTAAACCAGTATATGATGTACTTTTCAATAATTTTTAATGAAATAGTTATGAGCAAGCGTTTGATTTTTGTTTTAACACAATTACCAGCCCCACAAACATGACTTAACTTCTCTGACTGGCAAAGGGTTACCTCTGCCATGCCAATTTCCCTTAAATATAGAAATAAGTACCTCACAAGGGTAGATAAATGTTATCTCGCCTCCATCGTGAGCACCAGGGGACAGGTGGGGTCAACAACACTGAGTGGGACATAGTTTGGGACAGGCCAAGACTTAGAAGAAGCGCTAGGCTCAGCGCTTCCTTGTACACAACCTCAAGAAGAGTTTGCATGCTGCATTCTGCTTGGTCTGGGTAATGCAAATCTCAATTGGGTCATACTTTCCCTGGCTATTTTGCTGTTCCACAGTCCCAGGGGCTTGCCCAGGCCCACAGACTAGAACATTATCTCCAGCAGATGTTGTCACTGTGCCCTCTTCTCTCTCCATGTTGGATTCCATATCTGCAAACTGAGCTGCCTACTCCCAGGGCTGGCCATGCTGAGTGCCAGAAAGCTCAACCTTCTGAGCGCTCAGCCAATAGCACAGCAGGATTTGGCAGTGAAGTAGAACTGAGTCTATTTTGCAGTTTCCCAGCATTCCCCAGTGGGCCTGGGCTCCAGCTGTTCACTGTCCGGTGTTTCTTGATCACACATCCTGTATTGGCTGTCCTCTCTTTCCTATCTAGCTTCTCCTCTGTCCTAGAGGTATCTTCAGCGGGCGCAGAAATCCTTGTCTTGGGTTGTCTTAACTTCCGGGCGGGAGTTAGGAGGAAATGAGATAGTTCCTGTACCGAGCACAGGAGAGACAGTAAAAAGCTGGATAGCCGAATTATACAAAACAGAGACAGATTACAATTTTCTTTGGAAGTAAAATCCATCACTCATATACGCTAGCTTGCTTTGTTGTATCTCTTACCTCCATATGCTTTCTGCTTCATTTTCTGAGTTTCAGTCTTGGTTTCAAGTTAGTAGCGGTGTGACTCAGTTTGGATGGCCTTATCGTGTGCGTGTGCGCATACGTCTAAGTGGGGGCACATATTCTTTTATCTGTAGACCTATCCACTGCATGGAGGTAGCTCATCCTTACAGCTCTATTAACATCCTGGGCTTTCTAGTACTTTGTTGTGACTCAGAAATCGAACCAAAGGAAAGCTTTTGAGTTCCCTCCTTGAGGCCAAATAATTAAGGAGAAAGTTGCCATGAGCTAAATAAATCTAGGGGTCCGCGGTCAGCCTCACAAAGTCCAGTTGTCCCTTCCTCGCTTGTCCTGGAAAGTTATAGTTTGGTTGATTACAGTGAGGTTCTGTTATGGAAGGTCTGCGAAATTCTACTCTCTCCTGGGTTGCGTTTGTTTTCTGTTCCTTTAAGTACAGAGACCTTGCCATTCAGTCCCAAGAAGGGAATCTAGAAATTTCCTATTGAATCCTGATTACTCCCTAATGGCCTATAAAATCAAATTGACCTCTCATAAACCACACAAGTGGAATAGATTGAAGAGGTAGGGAGTTTGGCTCAGAGTCTCTAGCTCCTTGCTGGTTATGTGACTGAATAGGGAAACAACCTTGGGGTTGGAAAATGACTTGCTCCCAGTGACTTAGCATGGGCTCTAAGTCATCGCGTCTGTGCTCTTGGTGCAAACTGGGAAGTGCAGTCTGAGGATTAGTTGCATGAAATTAAAGTTGGATTATTGCAAGGTTGGTGAAAAATCAGTATTCAATACACTCTGTATAGTCTCAGAAGGCCCCAAAGTAAAGGGAGTGATATTTAGTGATATTTACTCTCTCTCTTCTCAGCTGACCTCTCCAGCTCTCCTGTCCACAATAAGAACTCGATCCTTATTAGTTATTAGTTATTCTTCTTATTGCTATAACAAAGCATCTGACTTTTTTTTAATCAGATGAGGAGGGCGGGAGGGTGAGACGGCTGTTACATTGTATCCACAGTCAGGAAGCAGAGAGGGATGAAGGCTGGGCTTCAGCTTGCTTTCTTCCTTTTATTCAATCTGGGACCACAGACTGTTCAGGACGGGTCTTCCCTGTTCAGTTAAACCTTTCTGGAAACGCCCCTTTGGACATATCCAGAGGTATTTCCAGGGTGATTCTAAATCTGGTCAAGTTGACAGGTATTAAATATCATGTCACCTCCATCTTAAAACAAGGGTTGGTGGCAGGTGGGAGTCAATCTCCTGTGGTGAATGGTCCAAAAGCCATGTAACCTTGGGCTCATTGCATTACCTGAGCATCCTGTGTATAGTCAATATGAGACTGCCCTAGAACTCCCTGCTTCTCAACTACATGCTGTAAGACTCTTCTATAACCTGTCAGACAGTAGACTCTGGGCTAGGTTGTTAACTGCTCTCTCCCTCACCAGCCACTTCTTCACCATTTGTTGTCATGTGCTGGCATCTTCAGTTCTGAGCATCCTTAAGATCACCTGTATTTGGCCTCTACCAACCTTTCTACTGCCCCTCTTCACCTCATCCCTTAAATGGAAGATATTTCCCAGAACTCTGTTATCTATCTTTGTCTTACAGACACCTCATCAACAGAAGTCACACCATGTTGCTCCATTCCTCACAACCTACCTCCGCTCATCCATCACCTGTCTGATTTCATGTGCCCCCATCTGCTTTGTCACTCTCCTGCCTTAGCCACACTGGCTTTGTCTTTTTGCCCCAGTGCACAAAGATGTTCCTACCTCACGTAGGGTCTTTGCATGGATTGTTCTCGTTGCCTGCAACTCTTTCCTTCCAGATGTCTCTGAAGTTTACTTCCTGTGTGTCTTTAAAAGATCTCCAGAGGCAAGGGGCTCAGTCCCTAGTACCACAAAAGAACAAAACCAGTCGTTATCTCCCCTGCCTTCCTACAAGATTCTAGAGTCCCTCCCCCAAGAGCCTCAAGAGAGCGATTTTCCATACTTTGGTCCCTGATGTGTATTATCAGGGGTTGGGACAGCACCTCCCACAGACTGGATCTCAATGTATTTCTTCAATGAAGGACTGGGTGCTGTTGAGCCGACGAATGCTCCTCTGCCACTTTATACACCTGTGACTTTTGTTACCCGTTTCACGATGAACCCAAATCCATGTCTCCAGTTCAGAGCTTGCACCCAAGCCTGGACCTGTCCCTGTCCACCTGGCTACTCAGCAGCCACCTGAACGGCTCCCAGACATCTGAAATGTACAGTATCCATGATAGAATTACTTTCTGCCACCTTCTTGCCCAGACCGCTCCCTCCTTCTGTGTTTGTTGTCTCAGGCAATGGGATTGCTCCCACAGTCCCTGCTTCCTCTTACCTCATTGTGTATCATGCCCCTCCTGGCAGCAGTGACGTCCATAATTGTCTCATTCTGTCTTACTGCCCTTCTCTGTACCGTTGTCATTCAACTCCAGGTCAAATGTTTATTTCAAGCTTCCAGTTCTTACCAGGGACCTTGGTCATATTTCCCAGTGCACATAGCCCTTTATTAAACTGATGAGTAGCTGATATAGTCATCTCCAACTCTGGTTCTTAGGTCTCAAAGGCAGAATCTATGGCTGATTGTGTTTTTTATCTACCAAGTTGAATCCAAGGTATCTAGTATTTACCACATAGTAGATATTTAACTAACCAATAAATTCTAATAATCCAGTAAGATATCTGACTTAAATTTATTATTATTTGAGCTTCAGACTTACTATGTAGCTGCTCTTCTTCCTTCCACTTTCTAAATGCTGAGATTACAGGCAAGTGCAATCAAGTCTGGCTTTGAATATATCATTTAAATTTGGTTTTGTGTGTGTGTGTGTGTGAGCGCACATGCGCATGTGCACAAGGGCTCTTTACCTCAGTTTGACAATGGATTATTATTCATAACATGAAAATGATAAGCAACAAAAGAAAAAATTAGATAATCGGCCACGGTCAAATTGAAAACATGAGCTTCAAGAGACACTCTCATGAATGTGAAAAGAGCACGTTGTGGGAGTGAACACTGATGAACTATTCAGGTAAAGGAGTGTAAACGATGGAGGAAGTCTCTAGAACTTGATAATACACAGCCAACCTAATTAACCTAAGGGACCAAGTTAGGCTGGGAGATGGCTCAGTGGTTAACAGTAATTGCTGCTCTTGTGGGAGACCTGGAATCGGTTCCCAGCACTTACATGGTCATTCATAACATCTGTAGCTCTAGTTCAGGGCATCTGACACCCTCTTCTGACCTCCAGAGACACTCGACACACATGGTACGCCTATATACATGCAGACAAAACGCACAGGCAAAGTAAAATAATACATAAATCTAGAAAGAAACTGAAATGGGTCAAGTCTCCAAATAGCACATGGAAAGGTTCTCAGCACCACTAGAGAAAGTCAAATCTAAACCACACTACAGTGGCTGTCATTAAAATGCCAGTTAACAACCATAGGCAAGGATGTGACAAATCGAAGCCCTCCCGTGCTGCTGGTGGGGATGATACAGCCCCTTGGGAAAAGTCTAGTGGTTCCTGCCAAGTAAGACCACAAAGTTCCCATCTCAGACAGCCTCCTAGGCATGTCCCCAAAAGTAAAGAAAACATATGCCCCCCAAAAACATGTGCGCAAAAAAGCATGTTCACAGCAGCATTCTTAACAAGATGGGAACATCCCAAATGTCTATTGGTTGAAAGTGTGCAAACAACCCCACAGAAGATATTATTTGCCCACAAAAGGAATCAAGTACCAAATACATGCCACAACATGGATAAACCGGAAACACACACTGAGGGAAGATGCCAGCTATAGAGTCACATGCGGTTCCTTTTTTTCTGAAATACCTGGAATAGGCAAGTCTTTAGAGACCGCATGCAGGTGGCTAGTAGTCAAGGGCTTGGGGGTATAAAAAATCGAGCACTGACAACCACCGGGCAGGGGGCTCCTTTTGTGAAATGTTCTAGCCTTTCTAAAGTCACGTGTATCTGAGAACATACTAAAATAGTTGAAATGGGAAGATTTCATATGTAAATGTGCAGATAGAGTATTACCATAAATGATTCTATTCTTCACAATGCTTGCCCTGTAGTAATTTTATATTTATTTTAATATTTAGTGTTTAATGTATAGACAGTTACTGGCTTATGATGGTTCAACCTCACATTTTTCTTTTGACTTTATGATATGCAAAAGCTATGTATACTTGTGTCTTAGTCAGGGTTTCTATTCCTGCACATACATCATGACCAAGAGGCAAGTTGGGGAGGAAAGGGTTTATTCGACTTATACTTCCACTTTGCTGTTCATCAACAAAGGATGTCAGGACTGGAACTCAAGCAGGTCAGGAAGCAGGAGCTGATGCAGAGGCCATGGAGGAATGCTGCTTACTGGCTTGCTTGCCCTGGCTTGCTCAGCTGGATTTCTTATAGAGCCCAAGACTACCAGCCCACAAGGGGCCGTCCTTTGATCACTAATTGAGAAAATGCCATACAGCTGGATCTCATGGAGGCATTTTCTCAACTGAAGCTCCTTTCTCTGTGATGACTCCAGCTTGTGTCAAGTTGACACAAAACCAGCCAGTACAACTTGGTAGATGTTTTATTTCAAAATTTATAGGTTTTTTTGCTTTCTTTCTTCCTGGGCTACCAGTACTCTTTTCTCATGCTAGGTAGTGGCAGTGAGCCAGAGCTCACAGCTTAGATCATTAAGAGCAGCAGGGTGATTGATGAGCAAGATGGCTTATGAAGATGTTTGCCAGGGTGAAGGATGAATTGGCAGGGGTTATGTAAGCTGAGAGGGAGGAAGATTGGACCCTGGAAGATCCAAGGAAAGGCAACCTGGGTGGCTTGTGGGTTTAAAGGAGGAGATCCAGGTGGGTTGAGGTCTGAAAGTCAATACAGCTCATCCCAGGTAAATGGTAGGTGGCTTTCCCACAGCTTTGATTTATGAACTGCCTGGGTGATTCTTGAGCCCTACACTGTCCATGGAGGAGCAGCTTGTCCTCCATTATGATTTATCTCTTGTTGGATGAGACTGACAGATTTCAAAAGTGCACCCAAAGACACATGGCACCCGGGTTTTCCCTTAAGTTACAGACGTTCCTGAAAAGGCACCGGGAGTATAGCAGAGACCCGCTGGCTATTGGCCCATCATGTCTCCTGTCCAGAAATCATGGGTTGCACAACGGTGAAAACTTGGGGTTACTTTAGGCAACTCATTTCTTTTACACAACTCAAGAAACTCTTTTCTTCCTGTCATTCTGATCTGAAATGGGTAAAGGGAGCCTGTTCTTTGAATGCTGGTCTCCGTTTGATACAAGTGTGCAATCAGTTTAGACATCCTAGGACCCAAAGCATCAAGATGCTTCAAAACAGAATGTCAAAGCAATTCACAAGCCTTCCATGAGCACTGATTCTGTGGTTCATTGCTTCCTAGCAGAGCAATGAGTCTCAGGCTCTTGACTTCTAGGAGTTCTCCTGTTACCCTGGGCTTTTTATGAGAAATTACAGAATGGGCAACATTTGAGTGTGTAGGACACTTTGGCAAGTGACTTTAGGTGGACTGGCAATTGTGTCACTCAGAAATCTCAACTCTTTCCATACTAACTTCAGAGTCAGGTGAGAGTCCTCTGGTTCTAAACTGCACTGTTACAAATAATAACTATAGAAGACTCTAAAGCTGTGGACTGCTTGATTTTAATCATGTGACACATGTTGACTAATTCAGTGTCCTCTCACCAACCACAGGAGGCTCAGAACCATTATTTTGAAGTTACCTATCCTGATGTGGAATCTCTGAAACAGAACACAAAGTCCGTGATTAATCCAGGACACACATTAGTGCATGCCGGTTTTTTTTAAGATTTTATTTATTTTATGTATATGAGTACATTGTCGCTGTCTTCAGACACACCAGAAGAGGGCATCGGATCCCATTACAGATGACTGTGAGCCACCATGTGGTTTCTGGGAATTGAACTCAGGACCTCTGGAAGAGCAGTCAGTGCTCTTAACCACTGAGCCATCTCTCCAACCCAGTACATGTCTTTATACACCATTAAGAAAGAACCTGAGGACCCGACTAAAGGGGGTAGTGGATTAAGCCACTTGCTGCTAAGCTTGATCAGTCCGTTTCCTGGGACTGGTAGAAGAAGAGAATCAACTCCATAAAGCTGCTGTCTATCTCTCTTTCTCTCTTACACACACACACACACACACACACACACACACAGATACACACACCCGTGTGCACACACAATACATAAGTATAACTTTAAGGAAAAAAGAAAGAACAAAGGAAAGAAAGAAAAAGAAAAGAAAAGAAAAAGGTAAGGTTGAGGGTGTAGCAAAAGTTGCAGCTGGTGGATAGTCTGGCAGAGACTTAAGTCATTCTCTGTGGCAAACCACTTCTATCTTGAACTTGTCCTCTGTGAAGCTGATACTGTGTAGCGCAAATGCAACAGGTGGAACCCGTGTCAGAATTAGGCTGCCAATTCCATCCCTGTCACTCCCACAGGCGCTTCCCATCTCTTCATACCTTCCCTGCCCTAAGATGACCACACCCCAAGTTCTGAGAAGCAAAGTTCCCGGTTCTCCCGAATGGGGCTCCTGGTCCCCTTCGTCCTTCTTTGCGTTCGTGTGTTTGGGACTCTCTTACGCTAGCTTAATCTTTAGAATTCATTTGGGAATTAAGTGTTTCTCCCGATCTCCAAAACTTGAGTTAGAGTTGCTTTTTCTAAGTTTCCTACCCAGCAACTACCTTTCATGTTCTGTCTCCAAGTTTGTCTCTGCAATGACAATGAGCAGATGTTGCAGCTTCAATGGTTTTGTGGCTGGGGTACCTAATCCAGGTGCACAGCAGGTGGTCAAATATCTGTGCTACTTGCACAAGGATGGATGAACATAAAGTGATTAGAGTGATAACTTTCAGGACATAGAGGAGGGTGGAGTCTCTACCATTCGAAACTTCTTGGACTACTTCACTAAACCCCATTCTTCTCCTAAGAAGTCTTCTGAGCCTATACAAAGCCTCTAGGTCAGCGGTTAGCACTAGGAGCAGAGAGATTGTTTGGTGAGATCCAGCTCCAGTGCAGAGTGAAGACAAGCTCCAAGCATGCCCCAAAGTCCCCGCCCTCCGCTTTCCCCCAGGGTCTGCAGCCCAGGGGTTTGGGGGCGGTCCACATCGCTGAGAAGCAGTCGAGATAGTGCCAGCCTCTAAGATCCAACCCCCAAAACCCCCTTACTCTTCTGTCACCTTCCCAAAGCTTGAGATGCACGCTGAGCCCTGGGGGCCACCGGGGCGGGGAGAGCAGCATTCATTTGCAGAGCCAGGGGCGTGGGAGCTACAGCCTGCGGGACCCCAGAGGCCAGAGGCTTCCCTGCCACGGAGTCATTTCCAGACTGTCCTGCTCTCCAGCTGCTAAGCTATCCGGTGCTGGGGACTGTGAGCTCTGGCTGTACACTCCTCAAATCCACCCCAAGCTGGGTAGAAGTTTCCCCGAGGTAAGTCCAGCAGCCAATGTCCTCTGGGAAAGAGACAGAACAAAGTTATTAAATGGTCAGTGGTGGGAGGCAGAGATGAGCCAGATGAGAGAGGCTATGGAGAAGGACTAAGGTGAAGGAAAACACCGCAGGTAAAGGTCTTCAAAGTGCCTCTTTGGGCTCTGTTAGTTGTTTCTTCTTCTTCTCCTCCTCCTCCTCCTCCTCCTCCTCCTCCTCCTCCTCCTCCTCCTCCTCCTCCT
>JADRCH010000097.1:9515050-9605208 GCA_019843965.1 Rhynchomys soricoides | reverse complement strand
CTCCTCCTCCTCCTCCTCCTCCTCCTCCTCCTCCTCCTCCTCCTCCTTCTTCTTCCTCCCCCCCTCCTCCTCCTCCTCCTCCTCCTTCTTTTTCTCCTCCTCCTGAGCTAATCATTCCCTGATTTGGGTTGAGAGTTCCCCACCACACACTCAGGGTTCTCCAGGGATGAGAGGTGCCTTGCCCAATACTATGTTCCCACACCCAGCACATGGTCTGGAGCATGGCAGGCACACAGGGCCACTTAACCAGGAAAAGCTGTTGCCAAGCCTACAGGTACCCAGCATCTAAGTTTCCCAGCTCAGTGTCACACAAATCTATTAAAGACAATATCAGAGTTTTATTGTTGGTTCAGGGTATGAGGAAGGCAGGCAAAGAGTGTATTTTTAAAAAATCAATTCCCAGTGACATTCTACTATGAGTGGAGTCCAGATTGCCTGGCTCATAATCAACCTTGGAAGTAATTCTGACCAGAGTTGGCCAGAGGAAGAAGGGAAAATCCTGGAACTAGGGAGTAATGTTTTTTTCTTTGTGGCCTCTTGTGATAGGATTTCTTGTGGGTCATTTTTAGAAATCTTTAGTATGGAGACATTTAAAGAGGACTTTTGTGAATGCCAGGGAATCAGCAGGGAGAATCGGGTATCATTGAGAAATTGTGGTGTTGCTGATTACCTAAGACTCAAGACAGAACATTAGAAGGCCGTTCTTAAGGGTTTTTAAAAATTGCTATAGAGTACAGCAGTCACAGCTACTAATTGAATTTTTTTTAAAGATCTGTTTTAAAGTGTGTGTGTGTGTGTGTGTGTGTGTGTGTGTGTGTAAGTGCTGGTGCCTGGAGACTTTCAGAAGAGGGCTTCAGATCTCCTGCAACTGGAGTGACAAGTGGTTTTGAGCTGCTGCTTAATGCAGGTACTGGGGAACCAACTTAGTCCAGGGTAAGAATAGTACAAGCTCTTAGTAGCTGAGCCATCTCTAGAGCCACATGCTACCCATTTTAACGGGTCTATTTGACGGGTACCACTTACAGTTTTGTTTATTTTTGGCATTTATTCCCATGCAGAAGCTTTTGCTTCCTCGGTTTCTTTGGGAATCTCTCTCCCTTCTAGGCAGCCTCCTCTTGTGATGTAGGCACAGTTTGTTTCTTTCGAGTCTCACCTCCACAGGGCAGGGGACACTCAGGTGTGGGGCAGCCCTGCTATAGCTCTCTTTTTCTTTTTTTTCTGTTTTTTGGTTTTTCGAGACAGAGTTTCTCTGTGTAGCCCTGGCTATCCTGGAACTCACTCTGTAGACCAGGCTGGCCTCGAACACAGAAATCCGCCTGTCTCTGCCTTCCAAGTGCTGTGATTAAAGGCGTATGAGCTCTCTCAGTGTGGTCTGAATCATGGGTACTTGGTTCACCTGGAGGTGCTTCACCAGAGAATCCGTATGCAGCTCCTTTTCAGATACGCTCTGCAGTTTTAAGCAGGTTCAGCTAAATGTGCATCACTCATTCGGACACTCCTGGGCCTGGGGACATCTATCTGTTTGCAGGCTTATATTACTGGGGTAGCACACATTGCTCTTATTTTAAGTCATTTATTTAACTTTTAATTGTGTGTGTGCCTGTGTGTCTCTGTGTGTGTTTGTGTACATGAGTGAAGGTACCTACAAAGGTGTCAGATCCTCTGGAGCTGAAGTTACAGACCGTTTGAGTCACTGGCCCTGGCTGCTAAGA
Organism: Rhynchomys soricoides; assembly: GCA_019843965.1. Taxonomy (NCBI): domain Eukaryota; kingdom Metazoa; phylum Chordata; class Mammalia; order Rodentia; family Muridae; genus Rhynchomys; species Rhynchomys soricoides. Next base: position 9,603,496 of record JADRCH010000097.1, on the reverse strand, counting down.
ACTGAACTCTGGACCTCTGCAGGAGCAGTAAGCACCCTAACCACTGAGCTCTCTCTCCACTCGGGTCATCTGGAAGAACAGTGCTCGCCCATAGGTGCTGAACCACTCTCCCAACCCACACATTGCTTCTTTAAGGTGACATCTTTCAGATACTTGGTGGCTTTTCACATATGCACACTCTTGATGGCCTCAGTAACTTCCTGGGTGCTCTTAAAGTGAACATAAAGATTTTACCTCTTGATTTTTATGAGTTTGTAGGGTTTCTGGTCAAGAGAGAAGCCAATCATTTTCACCTGTCACTTCAGACTACTTAGAGGTTTTTTGTTTTTGTTTTTGTTTTTGTGTTTTCATAATTCAGGGCATTTTAAAAATGTGCATGCACAGTACATGGGGGTACAGTTGGCATGTATGTGCTTGTGGAAGCCAGAGACTGATGTCTGGTGTTTTCCTCCACCTTTCTTCACTTCACTTTTGAGAGGGGAGGGGGTCTCTCTCTAAACCTAGGGCTTGCTGCTCTGGATAGCCTGACTAGCCAGTGAGGCCCCTGCTCTCTGCTGCCAGAGTTATAGAGTGCTCACTGATGTGCTGGGATTTTACATGGGAGCAGAGATCTGCACTCAGGCCCCATGCTTGTGTTACAGATTCTTTACTCACTGAGTCTGTTCACTGGCCTTGAGGCATGGCTTTTAACACTAAATCCCAAGGTGCCAGGGTGAAGTTACATTGCTATGCTTGTTGTTCAGTATCTTCACAACTGGGGCCATGTTCACCAAGATCCAGAAACTTAAAATAGCGGCTGGAAATAAAAAGTCTTAGGTGTTTGCATCGTTTGACAAAAACCTGTCACTTCCTTCCACCCTTTCACAGCATCAGAGATGCAGAGAGGGACCAGTGGGATGGCTCAGTGGGTAGACACTTGCTGCCAAGGTAGATATGTGTGTGTGTGTCTGTGTGTGTGTGTGTGTGTGTGTACACATATATATGTGTATATATATTGCATGTTCACAAAGCACAAACACACACATACACACACAGACACATATAGATACACACAGGGACACAGTCACAGCCAGACAGACACATACACACACACATACACATAGAGACACAGACACACACACACATACACACATACAGACTCATAGAGACACAAACAGGCAGAGACGCACACAGAGATAAAGACAGACACACACATAGAGACACAGACAGACAGACACACACATAGACACACACACATAGAGACACAGACACACATACATAAACCCACATACACTTACACACACACACATAGAGACACACACAGACACATATTCACACTAATGAAATGTAACAGGGAGGAAGGGAGGAAGGAGAGGAGGAGAGAACCTGCATCAAGGGTTCTTTTCTACTCATAAGTTTGGTATACTTAAATGCCAAGCCATAAAAAAAAATCAACTTTTATTATATTCATAAAGTTTTTGTTAAGCATTCAGTAGGGGATAAACCTTTGCTTCAGGAAAAAAAGTCTTCTGCTCTTGCTAAGTCTTCTAGAGACATAATTCTACAAGATTACTGTTATTAAATATAAAATACAATCTTCTTGTCTTAATCTCTTCGGAGAGTCTAGATTTTTGAAAGTTTTAGTGTTTGCCATTTTAATGCAGGGAATGTGGATTTGTGTAGACAGTATTGGTAGGAGCTAATTAAGTTGCAAAACAAGGACCAAGCTGCAAAAACTATGACTAGAGACAGGGACAACATCTATTCATCTGTAGACTCCATGTGCTACAGTCCCGCTAATGTAAAGTTCTGAAAAACTGTGGTTGAACCCTCAGTAAACAGGCCCTGGCTCAGAATTTCTCATAAACTAAAAATGATGTTGTTAACTATATTCCAAGGTAGAAGCCTCACTTGCCTGTCCCCAGAAACAAGTATGGTGGCCATTAGAGTTTCCCGGCGTTTACTGCTCCTCTTTTGTTGTTGCTGATTTGATCTGTCTAGTTATTTGTGTGGAGACAGTCTTACCGTGTAGCCCTGGCCAACCTGAAACTCACTACTGTATCGATTGGCCTTACACTCATAGAAATCCTTCTGCCTCCTGAAGTCTGGGATGAAAGATGAACGCTGAGCCTTTCATATGTGACACAAACATGACAATTCCTTGCTGATTAAATGTTGGATAAAGTAATTTTTAAATTTTTTATTACATTTTATTTATTTTATGTGTTTTTGTGGATAGGGGCAGGGTGGGTAGGTGAGCTACTCAGAAGCCATGGCATATAGTATAGATGTGAGAGCAGAGAACAACTTACTGAGGTAGGTCCTCTCCTTCCACAGAGTCTTCCTGGGAACTGAACTCAGGTCACCAGGCTTGTTCGGTAACTACTAACCCATGTCCCCAGGCCTCTCTTGACTTTTCTGCTTGTGACTGTTGGTTTTTACAGTAGGGAGTGGCCTAAGTTTCTCTCCAACAGGCCTAGTTTTGAGTGACAGCCAAGCCTGATGAACCCTGACCTTGACCTCTTAGAGCCTTGCTTTGCTCACCTGTCCCATGTAACTGCCTTAGCATGAGGGCGCTCTCCAGCAGGGGAGCAGCAGGAAAGCCATCAGGTGGACACCACTGTTTGGGGCAACACTGTCAGTGTTAAACCCAATGTTATTCAGTGTTGCCAGTCCAGTGAACAACTTGTCTCTGTGGAGTATAACACATGATGAGCAGAAACTTTCTGGGTATGATCTCTCTTTTTTTCTTGGAAGTGTTCCAGTTCATAAAGATTGCTTAAGAAAAGGCCTGTCACTCAGGCATGCAGCTATCCTGGAAGAGATGTGGCTGGGAGGGAGGTGGGAGAGTGAGGGAGCGGTTATCTGTACTAAACTCACAAGTCCTCATATCTTAAACTTTATGGTTTGAGAAAACTTTTCCAGAGAAATCAAATTATCCCCACAGATGGGTGACTTTAAAAAATCATGCTTAAGGGACTGGAGAGATGGCTCAATGTTTAAGACAGCTGGAGGCTCTAGCAAAGGACCTGGGTTCAATTCTCAACATCCACAGGGCGGCACACAATCATTTGTAACCAACCCTCTTCTGGCCTCTGCTGGCACCAGGCACATGTGTGGTGTGACTTACATGCAAGGCAAACACCCATACATATAAAGTAAAACGATAAAGTGTATTTGTTGTTTGTGACTCTGTGGATCATAGATCTGTGATGTTGAAAATATCTTTTTAGTCTACACCCCGCACCCCACTCCCTCCGCCTACTCGACCCCTCCCCTACCACTGTCGTGTGTAGGTTGATATCAGGTAGTTCCCTCAAATACCCGCTGTCTAGTTTTGAGACAAGTCTCCCAGCAAACCTAAGCTCTCCTATTCAGCTAGACTGACCTACAAGCCTCAAGGAACCCCCGTCTCTTCCTCCCCTCCCCCTCTCCTCGCTGCATCCCAGCACTGAGACTACAGTCATGTGTCCTAGTACCTGACTTTTTATGTAGAGGCTGGGGATCCCAACTCAGGTCTTCATGCTAGCTCTGCAAACACTTTAGCCTCTAAGCCATTTCCCCAGCCCCTCCTCTGACTGTCAGCAGAAGGGACTGACTATTAAAAATGGAAAACTGCCTTGGTGTGGTGATGAACACCTGAGATCCCTTCCCTCGGAAGGCAGAAGCAGAAGGATCAGGAGTTCAAGGGTAACCTCAACTACATATGAGTTTGAAGCCAGCTAGGGCTATATGGAATACTGACTCAATCAATCAATCAATCAATCAATGGAAAAAAACTTCCCTAAGCAGCAGCATTCAGAATATCCACTGAGGTGCAAGATGTCAGTATATTTTTTTTTTTAAAAAAATCCATAACGTACATCTACATTTTCAAAAATTTAAAGCAATTTTCCGTAACAACTTCAAACTTCTCAAGGGGAAGAGAGTGAAGATACAGAGCTCCTTCGCTACATAATGGCCATTTAAAAGGCATGCCTAGTAAAGAAATAATAATCTTTCCCTCAGTCACTCAGCTGGTTTCTTACTCTCCTGCTAACTCTGGTCTTGGAGTGAGCTCGCAGCCCTGGCAGGAGAATTTGGGAAAGACCTCCAAGGGCAGAAATGGATGCTGTTCAGCCAATACAAACCATTTGCCAAAGACAAATGTGCCCTGTGATTTTCTTATCCTTGGTGTTCCCACTGTCACCTTCTCACTTAGTAGGTACTCAAATATTTAGCAAATAAATGGCTGTTAGGATTTCAAAACTCTGGCTGGAGTATGCGTCTCTTTGAAAGCTGGGGCAGATGCCCTTAGGAAATTCAGGAATGTCCAAACGGCATGATGTTCTGAAAATCCTTAAGCTGTACGATCTGGGGGAGGGGAACTATTAACATGCAAACTCTTAGCAGGGTCAAGGGAAACATAAACACCACCATTCACTCTGAAAGTCAGTCTTGCCAAAGCAAGATGCTGCCATCTATCATTATGACTCTGAACCTCACCTTTGGGTGATCTTGATTGGCCGAGATAATGCTAAGAATGACATACACTTTATGGTTCCAAACAACACGTCTACGGAAATTTTCTTCTTTACTTTTGGCAAGAAAAGTTTTTCTCCAAATGTCCGAATGGTAGAAGAGAAGAAAAAGAGAGCATTAAAAATGAATTTAATTAATGCACTTGTATGTCACACTTGTTGGCTCACAAGGTGGTAAATGTACACGCAACTGTTTAAGCATCTCAGTGAAGGACTCTGCGTTGATTTTAACGTGTGCTGACTAGCCGTGTGTACTCTATGCAGTATAAACTTTAGAGTGGGGAAGGTTTTGCCAGGATTAGTTGACAAAGGCATTTGTGTTGGCTTGAAAAATCGTAAGCTAATCATTCATTTGGGTCCTTAAAAAACCAGCTTGATTAATGTTTGGCAAGAAATTCTGACCTAGAGTCTCCATTATGTGAGTCCTAATACAGCTGAACTTTGAAGTCTATAGAAAATCATCATCATGTTTGGTTATTGTTTAGTGAGGGAAAAAAAGTCACACAGAGCATCAAGTGGTCCACGAACAAGTCACACAGAGCATCAAATGGTCCACGAACATCTTTTTGGTATTCCTGCCTCACCCCAAGCTAGCTTGTACAGGTGAGCACACAGTCCATCTACTTCTGTAGTGTCTTGGGGGAAGTTAGAATTTGAAATGCTCTGAGGGCAGACTTTAAAGCAATGTCCAGGTCTCAGGATCCAGCTCTGCTGGCTAGCAGATGATGTCAGGACCCTGGCCATGTTCTCTCTTCATTTGCATTCAATGCATTCTGCAGGCTTCTTACTTGGAGCACTGCAGTTCTGCCTGAGACACTTCTCTGCCTTGAGTGTCTATCTGACTCACGTGGGGCAGGTTGGCGAGTTTACAATCTGGGAATGATGCTGTACCTAATATCAGGTTGAAGTTGATGAGGAAATATCACATCTTTGTGAACAGCTCCATGGGTCTGATCTATCCATTTTGCTGAGGTGGCCAAGAGAGGAGAGTTTCACATGCACATGGTGGCAGAGCACCTGTACTTTACTGTTGGTTTCCTTCCCTCCTCTGTCTTCTTTTTCCACTTTCACGCTTTTAGGAATCACTTCACAAATAACCTGTTATCCTGGTTAGCTTTTGTTGTCAATGCGAACAGAATCTATAGTGACCTAAGTAAAAGAACTGCCTCAATCGGATTGGCCTTAGGCCAACTCTGTGAGCATTTATCTTGATTTATGGTTGATCTGGAAGGACCCACTGGAGGCATCACCAATCCCTAGGCAGGGCGCAGGGGTGGGAGTGAGGGGGGGTTGGGCTATATAAGGAAGCTATCTGAGCATAAGTCAGTGACCAAACTGGTAAGCAGTGTTTCTCCACAGTTCTTGCTTCAATGCCTGCCCTGACTTCCTTTAGTAAAGAACTGTAACCCGGAAGTTCAAACCAAATAAACCCCATCATCCTCTATGTTGCTTTTGATCAGCATGTTTTATCACAGAAACAGAAAGCAAACTAGGACACATGGCCATATGAATTCTTGTTCAGGGTCTGCTTTTGAGGAGACTCTTGCGACTATTTCAGTGCACATGGAAGATTTAGGTAGCTCAACTCTACTGATCTACAGCCATGTTTTCAATACCACTGGAGTCAAATATCAAGAACAGAATCCTTGCTCTCAGACTAGAGAACAGAATTCTGTGGCTAGCTAAAGCTGTTTCACTGTGTCTGGCTTGGTTGGATTCTTGGTCCCACTTGCTCCTAGATTCCTGTTAGCCTTAAGGAAACTGTTGTGGAACATGGAGGGAGGCAGCTAGGATTCAGTGTGATCTCAGAGCAGAGGGGAGCTCGCTGCAAGCCCATGTTCTTGCCTGACATTCCAGTGCTCTCTGTGGTAGTCATCATTTGTTAAGCATGACTTTCTTATCTGTACCCTCAGGCCTCTCCTGAACGCCCTGTTCTGGATCTCTGACTGCCCACAGAGATCCAGGAACTACATATGCTGCAACCACCAGCAAGTCCCACACAGTATTCAACCCCTTCATCTCTTCCTATGAATGGCACAATCCAGTGGCCTCACCAGAAAGTAGCCTTGAAGCCCTGTTATTTCCCTCAGCCCTCATGAATGACCCCAGCTCACCAGTTTCTACTTCTAATTACCAACAGTTTAACTTGATCCCAAGGATCATAGCAAACCTTCCTGAGTCCCTTGTACAGTGACTCCCAGTTCGACTGCACCCTCTCTCTTACTCACCTAACAAGGGCTTCCTGGTCTACCTCCCCGCCTACCTTCTCACTCCTCCGACTGCAGCCTCCATATTTCAACCCAGGGAATCTTCCTAAACCATTGCTTGTACTTTTCTCTGTTTAAAATGCTCCAGTGGCTTTGGATAAAGCCCATCCTGGTTCTGGTTAAAGTCTTCTTATCCCCTAACCTGAGTTCTACCTTTTCTGTCTGTCTGTGACTGAGTCCCTGCCCCTAGTCCCTTCTTATAGGTCTGTAGGGAGACCAAATGCTTCCATCCATTGTTAGCATAAGTACTATCTACACCCATTCCAAAGAGAAGCATTACTGGATTACATCTACTGGGAATAGGTACAGTGTCACTATCCTCCTTAATCAAATTGCTCTTCAGTAAACTGATTGCTTTGGTGTGTGTGTGTGTGTGTGTGTGTGTGTGTGTGTTTGTGTGTGTGGCCAGCCTCAGCTCTGGCCACTCAGGAGATGCTCCACTAATATCTGCTGATGAATAAATGAGCTAACATCAAGTTCTTTACTAGCCGACAGCCGCTGGCAACTCGCAGACACTCTTTGACCTGTAGCGTTCCCATTGATAATAGGATAATGGAAACAATGCCAAGCTAGGAAGAGTGCGAGGAGTTGATGAGATTGTGGGGGCTGTGTCTCTGGCATGCTCATAGCTGGTGCTTAGTAATAGTTACTTTGGAATCACCAAGATAGAGAGATACTTAAGTTGACCCTGTGACACTTTGAGGCAGGCAAGGCCATGTTCTAGGAGGTGCAGGCTAAAGGTCCATGCTGATCTAGTATGGTTTGGGTGAAGCCCAGAGGCAGAAAGACATTGGCAATCCAGCTAAAACACCCGGCTTTCCTGATGTCAATCCTAGCATGGGCTTTTGGAAAAGCAAGTCCTACCCTAACTCTTCCACCACTTCCTCCAAGTGATCCCTCCTTCCAGCTGTCAACCTCTGTATTCCCTGGGTCAGGGTGGGAAATGGAGCTATTTCTAAGAGGCTTTGCCTTCCTAAGCCCCTCCCCCTGAGAAGGCTGCTCGGGGTGCTCCCTTCTCCCTGATTACTGCCATCATCCTGAAGCGGGGCCATTAGGTATCTAATTGTTGGGTCTCCCGGGAACTGTTGCCAGGGTGCTGCGAAAGTGTTAGGCACATTTGCAGGTGATTTAACTGGCTGAGAATGCACAGTAAATGAATTCCCAGGCTGTTACCACTTGGCGAAGAAGGTAAAAACAAACTCAGATCTGTGTAGTGGACAGCTAAGTTAAGAGCACAATTGAGGCAGAAACTGAGATACTAGCCCCCAAGGAGGTGTTGGGGTTTAAGGACTTTTAGCTATATTTTTCAAGTTAATGCCTTGGCTCACTTACCTTAGAATCTGTAACTAATCTGTTTTCAAGCTGGCAGGGCCAGGGGTACCCACAAACTTTGCAACTCTCAGCCCCACCATGTTCGTAGATCCAGTAATTATGGGACACACAATCACTTGTAATGAACAATCACTATAAGGAATATAGGTAAGTTAATGACTAAGGACGTTTGTATTAGGTTCTCAGAGCAGTCTTCTGTTAGACCAGGCTAGATAAATCCACAAACATTTATTCTGTGGTGCAGAATACTTTAAATAGTTCCTCCCTTGCTCCCCAAGCCTGTAGATTTTCATGTATCTGCTAACTTACCTCTTGGTGCTCCAGCTGGCTTTTCTACTATTCTTTTAATCTCCTTTGCATTCGTGTGTGTGCGCATGTGAATGCATGCCCACGTGTGTGGTTGTGTATGGTGTTCATGTGTATGTGTGCTTGCATGTATGCAGACACATGAATGTGTGTGCATACATGTGTGTGTACATATGTGTGTGTGTAGGCCTGAAGTTGACATTGAGTGTCCTCAATTGCTCTCTTCTAGATTTACTGAGATGGGGTTGGGTCTCTTCTTAACCCAAAGGTTAGTTTTAGCCAGTAATTACCAGGAATCCTCTGTTCTGTTCCCTGAGTTCTGGGATTGCAAGCATGCTATTGCCTGCTCGGCTTTTACATGGATACTAAGGGTCTAAAGCCACTCCTGTCTGCATAGCAAGTATTTTATCCATAGAACCATCTTCCCAGCCTCTGGCCTTTCTATTTTTTTATGGAGAAAGCTGCTGTAGACATAGCCTCTCTGCTGTCACCACAGTCAGCTGAAGCAGCAGGGGCTGGCTGTATACCACACTAGATATAGGCATCTGCAATGTTCTGGCCCCAGTACCTGCCGAACTCCTCATGAAAAGACAGTTTGCTGAGATGTAGAGGTCCAGTGTGATGGGTGGCTAGAACCACCCCTAGGAGACGGCGCTGGGATCTTCAGGCCTTCAGAAAGGAGGTCTTTGAGTCTTCTACCCATGGAGTTTTCTGTCAGTGAGAGCAGAGCCTCCAAAACCCTATGTGGTCCAGTATTATCCCTCACTCCCAAATAAAGAAAACTAGGTTAACTGATGATTAATGACAAGTATGTAAGGGCCTCAAGGGACAGCTGTTCTTAAGACCACAGCTGGTCAGTGGGAAAGATTTGAATCTGGGAGGCAGCAAGCCATTGGCCTTGACCACTACTTGTACACCCTGAAGGGAGAAGTGGAAACTGTTCACAAGCCTAGAAGATTTCTGCCAACACTTGAGCTACATTCTTGCATGAGCAGAATAATAGTTCAGATGTTCTTTCATGGTAAGGGGAAGTTTTCAACAAGTGAGAGTGTTATTGTTTGTTTGTTTCCTTGGTTGTTTTAAGAAAGAATGATCAATGTAGTCTGGACATAAAGCTCCAAAGTGGTTGGTAATGGATGAGAAGTCACAGAGCTCAGCAGCTCAGGGCCTGGGATTCAGTTCAGTGGTAGATTCAGTTCACTTGCTTAGTATATGCTTGAATCTCTGCCATTGAAACTGACTATGGTTAATATTTCCAGGAATCTTGTCTCATTTTATTGTGTGACTTAAAGCAGGGACTTAATAAATATTTTCAGATTTTCTTTGGTAAATAAAAATGATTGGTTCTTTCCTTAACTCCCTCATTTAAAAATCTGTTCATAGTCCAGGAATAAAGACAGAAAGCATGAATGGTTCTCAAGTAGCCATGAGCTGTCTGGCCACTTCCTAGAATCTAGCTTCATTCAGGGCCAATCTGGCTAATTTTATGTCAGCTTGACACAAGTAGAGTCATTTTCAAAGAAGGGACCTAGCTGTCTTAGGGGACATAAGAAAGGCTGAGCAAGCCATTGGAGCAAGTCAGTAAGCAGCACCCCTCCATGGCCTCTACATCAGTTCCTGCCTCCAGGTTCCTGCCCTGGCTTCTGTCAGTGATGGTCATTGGGAGGCAAAGCAAAATGCACCCCTTCTTCCCTAAGTTGTTTTTGGTCATGGTGTTTCATCACAGCAGTTTTCTCTATGTTCTGTTTGTGTAGATGTCCTTTGATACTATCACCCTTGTGTAAGTGTGTGTGTCTCTGTGTGTGTGTGTGTCTGTGTGTCTGTGTCTCTGTGTGTCTCTCTGTGTGTGTCTCTGTGTGTCTGTGTGTGTGTCTGTGTCTATGTGTGTCTGTGTGTGTGTATGTCTATGTCTGTGTCTGTGTCTCTGTGTGTCTGTGTGTATTCTGCTGTACTGAGTGTATGCATGTGTGTAGAGGCCAGAGGACAGCCTCTAGTATTGTTTTAGGAGCTGTTTATCATTCTTGGCTCTTTCTCTTTTGTACAAAACACAACATTCATTCTTCTTTGTTTTTCTATGAAATCATCTTTCATTGACTTACAACTTGGCAAGTAGGCTGGCCAGTAAGCCCCCAGGGAGCTGCCCATCTCTAGCCCTGCAATCAAGTTCAGGCTACCGTACCCAAGTCTTTTGCTTGTTTGCTTGATTTTTCTGAGGTCTCTGAAGATTGAGCTTAGCTTCTAATGCTCACATGCAAGTACTTGACCAACTGAGTCATCTCCACAGCTCATCTTTTAATTTCTTGACTACACTGTTTTTCTTCTCACCTCAGAGCCTCTGAGCAATCCCTGGTCCCCAGCCAACACCACACTCCTCTTGGCCTGGTAAACCCGAACCATTCTTTCAGCATTGTGTTCTCCCCCAAGCAAGCCTTCCCTGAGCTCCCTGAAATAAATAATTATTACATCATCACAGTACAGAATAACAACAAACATTTATTCAGCATCCTTTAATGTCCAAAGTCTATTACAGATGATTAAAAATGATATGGATAGAGTCCTACTTCCAGATAGGAAACAAACAATAGAAAAGTCAAGGAATAGCTTTCAAGTGGAATTAAACACCACCTTAGGTAAAGAATAGATTAAGGGGCTGGTAGTTGACTGTATGGGCCGGCGAGATGACTCTAAAGGAGCAGGAAAGACTCTCTGGAAGGTAACATTTGAGCTTTCCCTAGGTATCAATATCTGAACATCTTTGAGTGAATGTGGGAACAAATGAAGCTATTCTGGGCCATGTCCAGGTACATTATTGTGAGGACTCCTTTAAGTAGGGAAATAATTCAGTTCCAGGGAAATGAAACCCAGTTCAGCCTACCTTAGTTAACCAGTACTGGGCCAAACGTCTGGGGTCTGACACCAGGTGATTTATTTAAGCACAGCACAATTCCAGAAAAAGTTGCCTGATGTCAATTAAGACATGTTTACATTGAAACCCTTTACAAAGTGCATATGGCTTCTTCCATAAAGATGGGTTCTGTTGATTCAGAAACAATGTTCGACGTAAGAGTCTACGGAGAAGGACTGAGGTAGTCATAATGCCTGTGGGAGTCAGGATTGGCCTGGCCCCGAGACGACATGGAAGTCACCTAGGCAGTTATAGAAGTACAAGTGACATCTCTCATAAGGATGGGTTTTATGGTCTGAGAGGCAGCACTCGAGATTTAGTGGGGGAAAGTCTGAGATAAAAAACATAACATTCTGGAGTATTCAAGTGAAGCCAGGCTGTACAGATAGCAACAGATCACCAGGTTGTAAACTGCATTTCCCCCCTGAAGTTCTAGGTAGAAGACAAGAAAATATTTCTTTCCTTCGAAGAAACAAGTGTGCATGTTTAACTTTCCTGGCTTCTCTGTGCTCATCTGTGTGACAAGACCTCTTACCCACTACACATTGGCAAGCTCAGGGAGCAAGAGGCCAGCATGGCTGCAGTGGAGGGAGGGGTGAGAGGAAAAGCCAGCAGATGAGGTCAGGACCCATGTGGCCTGCATTGTGCAGACCCTCAAGAGCCTTCCGGAACCGCCCTTTAGTCTGAGCACCATGGAGGGTCACCAGGGACTTTTCACATGGCACTGAGTGACCTGATTCATAATCTTTAAAATATTGATTACCGTGTATAGATTTGATGATGTTTGTGTGCGCGCACGCACATGTGCACTACTGCAATAATCCAGTTCGAAGAGATGGTGACACTGGCTTAGTTGGGGACTGGCATTTGGAATGCATTTTGAAGGTATGGGTCACAAGATTTTTCGATGGGTTAGCTGTGGGATGTCAAAGGAACCCCTTCTCTGTACATGCTGTGGTTCTAATTTAATATTTAGTGTACCCACACACAAACACCCCATTTCTTCAGTTGTTTTCTCTTTTATTGAGTATCTTCTGCCTCTCATGCTGCCTGTTATTTAGTACATGCATGGTGCCAAGAGCATGGGAGAACTGGCCCTGCCTCTCACCAGTCCACAGCACTGCGGGAGGTGGTGGTGTGGATACAGGAGAACTAGCCCCTCCCTGTTCCAACCACTTGGCTCTCTTCAGCTGACGGCTTCTGGAGAAGATGCAGGGAGAGAAAGACTCATCCTCCTGTGGGGAGGTGGCCACTAGGAATTTGACTATGCTCCAGTGAGTATATAGACCACATGAAATAGACTTTTTTTTCCCTTTTGCAGGGTTGGGGGAAGGTCACGGGGGGGGGGGGGGTTTGGGGGGGGGGGGCGGGGGGGGGGAGATAATAAGACTGGAAAGTGAGTATGATCAGGGCACATGATGTGAGATTCCTAAATAATCAATAAAAAAAAAATCACTTGAATGAGAGAATGCATGGTAAGTGATGGGGCGAAGGTGTGAGCCAACCCTGATTTCATTTTACAGATGGGGAGAAATGAGCCTCTGGGACTTAGGTGAGGTGGTACCTAGGCTCTCTCAGTGTAGCGCTTCACAGTCTTTATCCACACTCTTCTTTATCAGCAGGAGAGAGGGCTTTCTAAAATGCACTTAGAATACTCCCTAGATAACCCTCTGTTTAGGCCCTTACCCATGACTGCAACATTGTTCTAATTACTTCCAGACAAGTTCTGTCTGTCTGTCTCTGTCTCTCTGTCTCTTTCTCTGTGTCTCTGTCTCTGTCTCTCTGTCTCTCTCTCTGTGTCTCTGTCTCTGTCTCTGTCTCTCTCTCTCTCTGTCTGTGTTGTGTGTGTGTTGTGTGTGTGTTGTGTGTGTGTTGTGTGTGTTGTGTGTGTGTTGTGTGTTGTGTGTGTTGTGTGTGGTGTGTGTGGTGTGTGTGGTGTGTGTGGTGTGTGTGTTGTGTGTGTGTGTTGTGTGTGTTGTGTGTGTGTGTTGTGTGTGTTGTGTGTGTGTTGTGTGTGTTGTGTGTGTGTGTTGTGTGTGTTGTGTGTGTGTTGTGTGTGTTGTGTGTGTTGTGTGTGTTGTGTGTGTTGTGTGTGTGTTGTGTGTGTTGTGTGTGTTGTGTGTGTTGTGTGTGTTGTGTGTGTGCTGTGTGTGTGTTGTGTGTGTGTTGTGTGTTGTGTGTGTGTTGTGTGTGCATGCGTAGGGGTCCAGATGTCCACACTGGAATGTCTTCCTCAGTGGCTCTTCCCTTATTTATTTATTTTTGACACAGAGTTTCTTGTTGAGCCTAAATCTCACCGATCTGGCTAGCCTGACTGGCCAAGGAACTCCAGGGATCCCCCTGTCTCCACCTGCCCAGTACTGAAATTTTAGACCTGCACTGTGGAGCTCAGCTTTTCCCCCCATGGATGCTGGGGATCAGAACTCAGGTCCTCATGCTTCCATGGCAAGCACTTCACCTGCTCCATCTCCTCTTCCCAGATCTTCTTTGAAGCTCTTTTCTTCTAAGTAAAAGTCATCAGTGTTAGCTCTCCGTGGGTAACTGGGGTGCAGGGACCTGAGGGCAGTCAGCCTAAGCCATCCCATTTGTGTCCTGTTTTGAAAGACACCACAGATCTCTCTTGCCAGGAGCTGCTAGGATACTTAATCTCCATACAATGAGTTAGCCATTTAAAAGTGTTCCCCACAAGGGCACTTTGAACAAAATCAATCGGAGAGAGCTCTCATCAAGAGGGAGAGGAGCATTGAATGCAGCCAGCTTTGCTTTGGTCTCTTGGGGCAAAGCAGCTGCCTGCAATGTAACTTTCTCAGGCGGGATCACATTCTGGGCTTTCTAATTAAATTCCTGATATAGATGGCTATTTCACTTAGTGAGCAGCTGGTGAAATTGGATCCTTGTTCTGCGGAGGTTTCCCAACGCCCTTGAAGATTTCTGTGTGATTGAATAGTAAATTTTTACCCTAGAATGCGAAGGGAGGGAATTAAAGCCTCCTGCTCATCATCCTGGGCCTCCAAGGCGCCACCCCCCTTGGTCTAAGAGCTTTCTAATAATTTACCTCGTTTATTAAACTTTCTTCTTTTGGATGTTTCCTACTTGCTATTAAGTCAGTGTGATTTCCACTTCTGCATGTGTGTGTTGTACACACACATATATGTAGGTTGTATTGTGTATGTGTGCTGTACATGTGTTATACATGTGTCTATATTGAACGTATGTGCTGTACATGTGGGTATGTATGTATTGTATGTGTATTGTTTATATATGTGCACATATATGTTTATATATGTTTTATGTATGGTACATGTGCATGTGTGTTGTAGATGTGTGTACATATATACATGTATGCTGTACGTGTATATGTGTGTGTTGTATATGTATTCACATGTGTGTCTAGAAGTGTACTTGCCCACATGTGCACATGTAAAGGCCAGAGATCAACTTTAGATTTCTTCCCCTATTGCTTTGCCTTATCTTTTTCCTGGCAAGCACTTTACCCCCTGAGCAATCTCCCCAGTCCTGATTTATGCTTTGTTTGCTTTTGATATGGGGTCTCATGTAGCCCAGATCAGCCTCAGATTCCCCACATAGCCAAGTATGACCTTGAATTCTTGATCCCCTGCTTCCAGCTCTAAGGGCAAGGACTGTAAGCATGCATCCCATGCCCGCTGAGTTACAGAGTTTACAGCTAGTTCACACCCCAAGCTCATGAGGCTCCCAGTTTCACAGAGGGACAGATGTCAAAGAGAAAATTACTCCAGTGAATGATCACTCACCGATTTGAACGTTGCTTTGAGGAAAGATGATAAAACACTAGGAGGGTAAACTCAGACAAAGGACCCTGTTTACTGAAGAAGAACCAACCCAGAGCGAGAAAAGGGATAAAAACGACAGTGCGCAGTCAGTGAGAGAATTGAGAGTGCAAAGGCACTTGCCACCAAGATTGATGACCTGAATTCAGTATCTAGAGCCCACATGGTGGGACGTTAGAACCGACGTCCCCAAGCTGTCCTCTGACCTCTACGTGTATGTCATGATGTGTGAACACACCCTGGCACTTATGTATCCCCACACATACATGCACACAATAAACAAACAATCAAATAATGTAATAAAAATAAATCTTAATAGAGATGGTGGCAGTAGCCAGATCGGCACAGGGCATGCATGACTCCTCAAGTCTTGGCATGGATGTAGGCCACCTGGGACTTCAGTTAAACACTGCAGACTCTGGGGGAGGGTATATGCTGGAGTCTGTGTTTCTAACAGCTTCCTGACCATGCTGTCAATGCTGACCAGAGGACCACACTTAGAGGGCAAGGAAACGTTGGCTATGTTTCTGGAAAGATCCATATAACAAGCAATTTAGTGCCACAGCCACTCAAGTGTGCCGCTGTGATGTAACTGCAACTATAGCTTGTTTCATAAATGATCAGGGGAGGCTGTGATCTATTAAAAACTTCAATTAGCAAAGCAAACAGGCACATTAGATTGACCTCCCAGGCTTCGGCAGGCTGATTCCTAGTCAGTAAAACTGGGCAGCACCTGTTTGTTCCCAATCAAAGCTCTACCTAAACCTTTTGGGTTAAAACCAATCCATCCTCCAGACCTTTCTGGGGTGGAGCTGGCTGTCTGGTGAGAGAGAAGTTGGCTCTAGAGTGAGGACCACAGGTTAGGGTATGGAGCCAGGCCGCCTCACTCCACATCCTGGATCTTTAGTTTGGAAGCTGTTTATCTAGTTCTCAGTAACCCATCTTGCAGCTCTGCACCTCAGCATCTGACCTGTGAGATAAAAATTGGTAAAAATCACAGAGACCTACACAGTTGGTGACAAGAGATAAAGGAGCAGAGCTGTTTCCACACTGTGCCTGCGTAAGGTAAGTCAACAAGAAGGTACCACAAGTGTCCTGAAGCTGGCACCTAGCGTGGAGTCTTTGATGTCTTTGTGTTTTATTTCCTCGTCTTTACACAAGTGTAAACTCTGCCTCACAGCTTTTCTGAGAATTAGGTGGTTGTCGTGATAATTTTCAGAAGTGATTAATATTTAATTCAGGAGATGATGGCAGGGTCAGTCAGTGAAACTCTAAGAAAAAGCCAGAGGTTCCCCCAAAGAGAAAGAAATTCTCCAGCAGATGGCCTCTGCAGTGGAGGCTGAACTTCAGTTCCAGTTGCCATTTCTGAAGGGCAAATTTGAGACCTGCTCAGGTTTCCCAGCCTGAATCGTTTATCAGTCATCGACATTTGCGCACAGTGATGCTTTGTTGCAGGAAACTGTCCTGTGCAACTGACCTGGAGAGTTTTAGCATTGTCCTTTGTCCCTGTGCACAGGATGGCAGTACTCTCTCCCTTCCTAGCTGTGAAAATCAAAGCTGTCTCCAGACAGTGCCAAGCTCTCTGTAAGGGTGGAAAATTGTCTCCAGTCCAGAGACTCTGGCACTAACAAGGACAAAGGTCCTTCTTCCTCCTTCACTTCTGCTGATCCCACTGTGACCTGCCTGCTGCATGTGGACACCACAGGCCCTTCCCCATCCATGGTTTTCTCTGACATGGGACCGTAGATGGGGCTCCAGTTACTTTTGTAGATTACATATGCTTTAATGGTGGAGGGACAGCTCAGTACATTAGAAGCATGATGATCAAAGTATGGTCTCTAGACCACATGAGCATCACCTGGCTGCTCTTAGACATGTAACCCTGGCCAGAGCTACTCAGACAACAGACTTACCACATTCCACAAGACTTAGCTCAAAACCCTACCGTCAAAGGGGCACTTGGAACCTGCCAGCTTCCACTCTCCCACCTCATCCTCAGCTTTCCAGGGGCTTTACACATCTCTGCAGAACCTTCTGGAAGGTAGGGGTGGTCCTGAAAAGAGAAGGGAATAATTTGAATCCAAATTCTGCTGCTTTTCTACATATGGCTCAGAGAGCAGAGTTCTTCCTAAGTGTCAGTGTTAGCATCCATAAGACGGAAGTGGTAGGTGTTCTTTATAGGCTAGTGTGGAGTCAGAGGATCTGAAGCACAGTTGTGCCCTCTTTTCTGTACAGGCACTAACGTGTGTGTGTGTGTATGTGTGTGTGTGTGTGTGTGTGTGCAAGCGTGCACGCGTGTGCTTAGGATACAATATGGCCTTTGAAAAATACAAATGAAGAATTTACATGCTGTATTTTTGCATTCTGTTTTCATTTATTTTGTTGGAATCATGTTTGAAGAAATATATAAGGCAGTGGTTCTCAACCTGTGGGTTGTGACCTCTTTGGGGGTTGAATGACCCTTGCACAGGGGTCACAAGACCATCAGAAAACACCAACGTTTACATTATAATTCATAACAGTAACACAATTATGAAGTAACACAGTTATGAAGTAGCATAGAAAATAATATTCTGGTTGGAAGTCACCACAACATGAGGAACTAACTGTAGTCAAAGGTCACAGCATTAGGAAGGTTGAGAACCACTGATGTAGAGTCTCAGCCGTGTCTGAGATTAATACACACATTACCCAGTGGAGCTTTTGCCAAGGTGAAACAGTTTGCCTAGTCCTTGATTTCAAGTCAAGAACTCGTAACTTCCCCTTCCGATCTCCATTGCCTGGGTCTATTTCCTGCAAGAGAGCCTGTGTTTGACACTACTCAGGTTTTACTGGGGCAACTACAGCATGGAAGGAGAATTTCAGTATCCGCACCAGCTCTGTCCTGTTTTCTTCCCCTCCCCCATCCCCCTGCATCATGTTATATCAGGTCCACGTGCTTCACTCTTGGCACACTGAGTTCCTCAGATCCAGGGCTGTGTGGACAGGGTTTGCATTTCCAGGGGCTGTTAGACCAGAGCAGCCAAACACACTCATATAAACAATGATAACATACTGAGCTCCAATACTGCATCTACCTTTGCCTCTGGGATGTCCCCACTCAACGATCTGTGGATGCATCGAGCTCAGCATCTCAAGAAATCAGATGTGGAGTTCTTCTGTATATACTAGTTACTTATCCCTGTAGGACAATCCATTTCAAAAAGTAGTGGGCTAAACTAACCGTCACTGGGCTAGGCTGCTGACCAAAGTCTTACGTGGGGTCTTAGTCAGCTGGTGGCCAAGGCTGTAGCCATTGAGATCTTTCTCAGTTACGTGCTTCACATCTGGGCTGAGAATGGCTGAGCCACCTGGTAACTGGTACAGCCAGCAACTCTCCCAAGCTCTCTGCTGGCTTGTATTTCTTCAGGGCATGTTGGGCTCAGGAGTCTCATACATGATGACTGGTTTTGCCCATAGATGGTCCTAGAGCCTGGTGTGTTATTACACATTTCTCTCTTAACTGCTAGGAGTGGGTCCTTTCCTGTTCCTACTAGTCACTTATAATATCTTCAACTGAGGATTTCACGCTCCTCTGTTGACCATCCTTGTTGGAATTGGTGGCTTTTTACAGGTTTGTCAAAATACTTTATATTCTGATAACTCCACTTCTCCCTTTACTGTTTCCTTCTTGAGAATTTTTTCCAAAGGCAATATTTGGGTAGGGGGATACCTTTAATGTGCTGCCTTTCAGATGTCTCACCTGTGACATTACCACAGCTTAATCTTAGCAGCTAGGCATCCCTTGAATAATAGGCAAATTCTGAAGTTGTTTTTCTTAATTACTTTCTCCCTTGTTTTAAAGCACCCGAATTTTAATTTTTCCAATTAGTTCTTAGACTGTTCCAACTGGTTCTTAGACTTATCACTATGCTTTCAAATTCCTTTTCTATTGTTTCCTACGTTCCATTCTTCTTTCTTACTGGTTTTAATTTTCTTCTTACTCAAATATATCCTTTAGTAGTGTTTTAGGTATAAAAAAAATCTAGAAGCAGTTCCAAGTTGTCAGATTCAGCAGCCCAGGGCTCCCTTAACCTTTTAGGGATCCTGAGTCAGGCCAAGTCTAGATTCCTGGCTTCAACACAGGAAAGAATCTCAGGGCTGTCCAGTATGGAGTGGAGTTCCAGTTTTATAGAAAGAAGGAACTTGTGAAGAATGGAAGCCCCGTCAGGAGCATGAGTGTGGCCTTTTCTAAGATGGATTTGCAGAGCGTAAGGCAAACCTCAGTGTGGATGTGGGCGCCTCAGAAGAGCCGCAGCTGATTGTCATAACATTAACCATAGACAGCATTTGTTGGCTTTGATCTGGAAACATTGCTGAGGACCCTGCCTGTCTCCCCTTCTTGTTCCTGATAGCTGAGACTGGAGGGTGGCTTCACACAAGCCTCTAATGGATGGTCTGATAACCTCAACCCGGGAGCCAGGGAGGTTGTACAAGGAGTTTCATTCGGACCCTTTCCTTGTAAATAAATGGGATTTCTAGTGAGATTCCCAAAAAACACAGGTTTATGGCTCTGAAGAGAGGTCAGAATTTGGTGAGAGTCTTGCTTCATTGCTGGCCAGAACTTGTACCAGGCTCCAGGGCGAGGGGATCTTTCTCAAGTCACAGCCATTTTCCAGCTCTTTCAGTCTATCCTGCCTCACTTTACTTTTCTAATCAGTAACCTTTATTTACATTTGTTTCTAATTGTAAGTGATCTCAATATAAAATGTTTCCTATGACAGAAGATACTTAATTATTCTCTGACATTTGTCAGTGTGAATACATGGTCTGCACAGCATATCCCCTTCATCACTGATGCATTTTAACACCTCAGAAGCCTTTGTATTTTCTTGATATTTTGGTTGGGAGCCCAGCCTTTAACGACTGAGCCATCTCTCCAGCCCTGACAATTTGTACCTTCAATTCTAAAACATTCCCACCCACAACCTCTTCAAAAATCATCTTCTCTTTCCTATATCTTCCCCAGATTTTCCATTAGACTAGCACCAGCTCTCTCTCCACACCATTCCCTCTGTGCTAGGTAATTATAAAACTCTGTCTTTGCTGTCCTCTGGGAACCCAGTTGTCGCATTTAAACTTCCTATATGAAGCAGGATATTCACCACACTCAATCTAGTTCCAGTGGATAGACTTTGCATGGGTCGGTGTTTTGAAGTTTGCTTTCAAACTCTGTTTTATTTTCTTTGGGTTCCAGTAGGTTTTTGTCCTGTGATGATTGCCATGTGTGATTGCTGTGCTCGCCACACACACCTTTATAAAGCACCTTTCTTGTATTCGATAGCTGCTTTCGGAGGGTCGTATTGCCTCGTGTCCGTGTGCTACATCTCTTTGTGTTGCATCCTGCCTCCTCCTCCAGGGGTCCTTGCTTTCATGGGTTTTCCTTTTTGTCCTGGTATCACGTCATGGGTGGTTCTTTTCAATCCTATGAGAGATTCTCATGAATCTAAAGATGTCTCTGAAGAGAGGCTTCTTTTCTTCTTCTCTCCTTATAAATAATTTAAAAAAATTTTTAATGGGGTATGTATGTATGATGCTTGTTTGTGGGGTGTGTGTGTGTGTGTGTGTGTGTGTGTGTGTGTGAGAGAGAGAGAGAGAGAGAGAGAGAGAGAGAGAGAGAGAATATAGACATGTGTGCCTGACATGGAATGCACAGGACAGCTCAGGAGTCAATATTCTCCTGCTGTGGTGTGTCATCGCAGCAATAGTAACTTCTAGACAGTGGGTTACAGGGACTGAACTCAGGCCATTAGCCCTGTGCTTTCAGCCTCTGCACCATCTGTCCAGGTCATTGTCTTGTTCTTTGCTTTTGCTGTTATTTTGTTTGTTTTCGTAGACTTTCATTTGGTAGTTCAGGCTGTCGTGGAACCTACTCTACAACCCCAGTTGCCTATTAGCCTCTGACAATTCTCCTGCCTCAGCCCCCTGAGTATTGGGCCTGTAGGGATATCCTGCCATGCCCATCACCTGATGTCATTTTATGAATGAGCAAGAATGTAAATGAGGAAAGACATTTCCCCGTAGCCTCTCAGATGAAGACACATTCTCTAAAGAGAAATAAGGCAGTGGGTGGTGGCTGAGTGGGAGAAGGGAACGGGAGAGTTATTCTCAATGGAGATGCACCTTAGCTGCTTTTCAGTGGCTGTGATAAAATATCCCGACGAAAGCAGCTTAAGGAAGAAATGGTCTATTTTGGCTCCTGGCTCCAGAGGGATAGAGTCCATGGTGGTGGGGAAGACAGAGGGGAAGGCAGAGCAGACGTGGGTGCTAGTGTAGGAGGCTGGCTGAGCACATGGCATCTGCACCCAGAAAGCAGGAAGTCGCAGGAGTACGGCTGGGCTGTGAAGTGTCAAGGCATACCCACAGTGATCTACTTCCTCATAAGGATTCCACAAACTCCCCACAAAGCACTATCAGCTGGGGACCACAGTGTTTAGACACATATGCTAATGGGACTCTCACATCCAGACCACAATAGGATGCTAGCCGCAGGTCCCTCTAGGGAAGAGCTGTCAGTGGAGGGAAGTGAGGAAGCAGAAGATGCAGAGGCTCTGAAGGACAGCAAGATTGTCTCACATAAGGACAGGCAGGCTCAGTGAAGCTGGGGTGGCATGGGCTGGTAGGAAGGGGGACAGAGGATTAGTAACACTCAGATCCTGTGAGGGCATGACGGATAAGTTAAGGACTTTGAGTAAGTGTGGGATGGGCTCCTTTTTTATATTTTAAGATAAAGCATTCTAGAATAATCTATAATTGATCAAGAGTAGAATATGGAATCTTAGGCATATTTTGCTAAAATTCAGGTAAGCTAATGATGTCTTAGACTAGAATGGAAGTATTAAATGTGCTGTGGAGTGGCTGAATCCTAGACCTATTTTCTAAAAGTAAAACCAACAGCAAAACTCAGGAACATGGGAAAAAGAAAGAAAGAGAAGACTTAGCAATTACCTCTGAGTTGCTACCTGGGCATCGTGCTGAAAATGAATACTAGACAATGAGTGGCCAGTGCTTTTGGCTACGAAGACTTTAGCAGTTAATCATTACTGTGTGCATTTGCTACAGCTCAGAATTAGATTGTAGGTCTCCTGTTTCCTTCAGCATAGGCAAGCAAGGCTGGAGACGCTCTGCTTGCGTTTGACTGACTGAGGTGAACCATTGATAACAACATGGCTTCTGGCAAGCTACTTAACCTTTGGGTTCAGTCTCGTCTGAAAGACAGGTTGGATAATTTTTAATATTTCATTGGATTGTTGAGAGTTGTGTGACCCCCTAGAACAATGTCTGTCACATAAGGAAGTATTGAGTGCTAGCTGTTCTTTTCTTTTTCTTTTCTATTTAGAGACAGGGTCTCATGCAGGCCACAATGGCCTAGAAATCTCTATCTAACCCAGTGGTTCTCAATCTGTGGGTTGTGACCCCTTGGGGATCAGATGACCCTTGCATAGGGGTTGCATATCAGATATTTACATCATAACTCGTAACATTAGCAAAATTACAATGTGCAGTAGCAACAAAACTTATTTTATGGTTGGAGGGGTCACACAGCGTGAGGAACTGTATTAAAGGGTAGCAGCATCAGGAAGGTTGAGGACCACCATCCAAACCAAGGATGACCTTTCACTACGAACCCTCCTGTCTCTACTTCTCAGGTTCTGAGATCATAGGCATAATGACACCGGGTTTTGTGGGATCCTGTAGCTCACACCCAAGACTTTGTGCTTTCTAGGCAAGTACTCTGCCAGCCTGTTCTTCCTCCTTTCAGGAATGACCCTGTGCCCCGCCCATCATGGTGCTCAAGCCAAGGGACCCTACCCATCATTCCATGCTAATTTTGCTCAATGAAAGGTTGAAATACATTGTCCTTAGTTCCCTACTCCCAACTTATCATTGCTGGTATTACTCAATATGTCAGCTGATGAAGAAAGCCCACATCGGCCTTATGAGATTTCTCTCAGTGGAATTCTTTTTAGTGATATTTTGCTTTTCTGAATTTGAATCTTATAAAGTTAACAATTAGCAGATATTTGAATGTCTATTTTGTGCTTAATTGCTGAACTGGTAAATAGGATCAGTTAACATTGACCATATTTTCTACCATATTAATCCAGTCTTGCTTTTGATTTAGCCAAGGTTAATAAATATTTTATCAGTGACCAATGTATTTTATTACTTCTCTGGTCCTCCCAGATTTTGTTGGACAGATTTCAGACTAGCTGATGTCATTGTTGGCCTTTGTGAATTGTATCGGCTAGACTTTTGTCCATTGGGTGACGCAGAAAAAAAGCAAATTGAAGAGACAGCCCCGCTCTCATACTTAATGGGATCAGTTGTAGGCAGACAGACTGCCTCAGTTGGTTTCCCTTCATTGATGCAGAAGACAGTGTAAAGAAACAATTTCAAGTCAAATAAAATAGCTACAAAGGTAGATTACCCAGGCCTTTCAAACACATAAGTTAAGATTCCTTTGTCGATGGAGAACAGGGAATCAGATTGAGCTTTGCCTTTCTGGCAGCAATGGCACAGTAGAGAAAGCACTGGACTGGGATCTCTGAGGCTGTGGCACTCAGCCTTGCCAAGCCTCAGACGTTCCTCTGTGAGAAGGGCTGGAAATTCCTATGAGCTTCACACACATGTGAAAAGACCTGGAAAGGTGCAAACTGTTGGACCCAGACAAGCCTGTGTGTGTGCGCTGAGGTTAGGAAGCATGCAGTGAAAACTTGGGAGTCAGGTTTCCTTCTGGGATGTTCTCAGCCAGTGCCATTTTTAGATCCCTTATAAATTGTCATATTGTAAACAGAACAATGACAAGGATAAAAATGTCATCTGTGGCTGGGGACACAGCTTAGTTATCTGGGGACAGTTATATGAGCCAGCCATCCCAGCACCAAGGAGGCAGAGACTGGAGGGAGCCCAGAGCTCACTTGCTAGCTAGTCTAGCTGAATCAGTGAGCCCCAGGATCAGTGAGAGAGAGAGACCTATGGGACAGACACCCAGGATTGGCCTTTGGCTTGTATGTACATACAGAGAGAGAGAGAGAGAGAGAGAGAGAGAGAGCAGGCACATAAATAATGCCAACTAGCATTGATCTAGAAAGTTAAGTATGTAGTTTGCTGGTCACAGAATCAAGAGTTCCTCTAGGCAGCTTACGCCAGAACCTATGAGATTTAACTGCAGAGCTACATAGTCTCACAGCAGGATTCCAGTGGAATTAGAGTGTGACCCTAGCATTGCTTGTTGAAGACATGGGTTCAGGGGAGTCCACTTCCTTCCCCTCCCACTATGGTACCTCAGAAATTTGTTCTACCTTAGAGATCTGCTCTCAACTCCTCTATTTCATGCCATCTTTACCATCATGGGTCCTGGAAGCTACGTTAGTTTGGGTGGTACCCATTGTACTAGATAACTCCCCAAATGCATGCTGGACCACCTGTAAGTTACATTTTTACATAGGCACATGGATGCCCTTGCTGACCATCCCTGTCCATGAAGCCACCCACAGTTCTATGCACTCTGAACCTCCAACCTTGATGCTTGAGGGTGAGACCTTTCCAGCTGGTCAGAGGAAAACCAGTTGGAAGGGCAGCCTATGGGAGACTCTTCTTTAATCTCTATGGGTGGCAGTGCCCACCCTATGCCTGCAATGTAGTCCTGGCTGGCAGAAGCTCACTTGAGACCTCACTATGATCTAGGTCCTAGTTCTGCTGAATGTCTGGAAGTGCCCAGTCAGGGACCTGGGTTGCATCTTGGTAGGATTTTGTTGTAGAAAATATATTTCCTCACGCCACTTTAACTGGATTCTGCTTGGTGCCATGGAGTACAGACATGGAGAAAGTTTCTTTTTTTGTTCTGGATCAACATCTGCTCCTTGCTTTGGTGTTTGCTTTGCAGCTAACACTGTGCAGTTTCAGGGCCCTTCAAACAAACTTCCCATTCAGTGAGACACTGATTCCACTGCTGGTCCTTTTCTTTATTCTAACAGTATTTAAGTTTTCAATGTGTGTATCATATCTACATATGTTTATTGACTCTTGGATTGATCTTCACCTTTCCCTACTCCATCACACAGTCTCACCCATGGGTCCTTGTAAGATGCTGCTTATTAATAAGCTACATTCATCTACTCATTAAAACTGATTTTAATGAGGAGTTCCCTCCTAATCCTGTCCTCCTAGGTCACACATCTCTTCTCGACCTTATGGTTTTTACCCCTCTGCTTAAAATACATACTCTATGTTTCAAGGCAGTTTAACTCCATCAAGGTGAGCTGAGGGTACAGAGGTCTCCTGGAGACCTTTTTGGTTCATGCACAGTCCTTTCCCAGGATCTCTTCAGAACATTTGTTACGACCGAGGAATCCAGCTACAGCCGGCACATCATCACTCAGAATCCATAGTCTACACCAGGACTCACTCTTGGTTTATACATTCCATGGGTCTAGCCAAGTTTAGAGTGACATTTGTCTGCTATCACACTATTATAAAACTCAACAACCTGAAGACGCTCTACGGCCATCCCGTTTGTCCTTTGCTGGTCCTCCCTGGCAGCCACTGACCCTTCAATCACCTGCATAATTTTCCAGAATATCATACAGTTAGAACAGTATGCTGCCTTTTCGGTGGGCTTTTTCTTGTTAGAAGTGAGCATTTGTTTCCTCTGTGACTTTATGACGCCATTACTTGTTTCTCTTTTCGTAGTGAATAATGTTCCCTTATCTGAAGGCCCCCGGTTTCATTGCTCCTTTACTGGACACTGCAGTTACTTCTGGGTTTTGACAGTTGCGACTGAAGTTGCTGTGGCATCTAGGGGCAGGTTTTCCTGTTGGTAGTTTCTGGATCAGGACGGTGAAAACGCTGCAGCAGATAACTGAGTCCTGATAAAAGTACTTTCAGTGACAGCTAGGAGCCTTCTTTTTACTTGTGAGTACTTCTGGCTTTATTCCTGTTAACATAGTTGAAAGCACTGAAATGTCTGTGTGGGTTTTTTCTATTTTAAAGTAACTTGGTATTGTACTTCTGTGTTATTTTGGTATGCATTTCTAATATATCATTATACTTGATTAAAAATGGCTCATCAACATCATCTATTTCCAAAACCCAGACATGCAATGGATATAAAAACTGATCAGGTGAAAGTTATAAAAATATAAATTAATAAGCAAAGAGCTACTGTTGCATCCCTGATTGCCATAACTTTAAAATCCTGATAGGTGTCAGATTCGATGCAGAGCACTGAAATTCTGGCACCTGGCTGTGGGGAGGGAGAACAGCACCTTCAGGGAACCAGCTTAATGATCTATCCTAAACCTGAACACACCTACCCCAGACTCCCTCTGCCTCCGGTAGACACATACCTGACAGATAAACAAGGAGGCTTAGACAACTGTGCACAAACTAGTGTTTATAATAGAAAAGAATCGAACTAATGCAAATAACTCTCATCCTGGAAATGGATCAACAAGCTATTTGGTGTAAATACAGAGACCAACAGGCAATAATGTAAAATGAGCAATTGCCGCATTTGTAATGTAAATCAATCCCAAAATTCACAACAATAAAAAAAGGATGTAAAATAGCGCGCATAACACAAAACTGTTCATTTACAGTTGAAGACCAACACTTAGTACATTTTTTACCTGATTTACATACATTCTTCTCTCCACTTAAAGAAAACACTAACAGCTGGGTATCTCAATGAAAAATATGCTGCTCGTATTCATTCCTGGTTCTGAACCAAGGAGATGGAAGTGCTTAACATAAAAACATGAAGACCTGAGCTCTGATCCCTAGAACCAGGAACTGTGAAAGCCAGGAACCAGTGATCTTAATCTCAGGACTGAGAGGGAGAGAGGGAGGAGAGGGGAGGGGGGGGAGAGAGGTAGGAGAGGGAGAGGGATCCCTGGGGCCTGCTGGGCAGCCAGTCTGACAGTCAGTGAGCTCCATGTTCAGTGGCAGGCACTCACAAGGTGGAGTGCCTTGGAGGAAGACGCCCACTGTTGATGTTGACTTCTGGCTTCCACATGTACACGTGCACATGAGCACACTCATCATATGTGACTTTTCTGAAATCTTGAGATTTTCCTAAAACAAAAAGATAAAGAAGAGGTCTTCGATCAGACAGCGTTAATGAATGTTGCTTCAAAGTACAAGCAGAAAGTGATTTTTAAAAATGATTAGCAAAATTTTGGGTGGTACTAACTGGAAAGGGAGAAGCTCGGAGTGGAGACCTCACGGAAGCTTCTGAGGGGCGGGCTCCTCATTCGGACGAACACTTGTGACTTTCCCTTTCTTAAACCCTACAGATAAAGTCTACACTTTTCCCTGGATAGATATTTCACAAGAGGAAAAAGGTATAAACATTATGATGAGGAAAAAATCGTTTCAAAGAAAAATTGCTATCCACATGCAGAAATGGTTATTTTTTAAAATTGGTCTGAGGCTCCCAAGATGGCTCAGCAGGTGAAGGCACTTGCCTGATGTTCAATCCCCAGGACCCACATGGTAGAAGGAGAGAATCAACTACCCCAAGCTGTCCTCTGACCAACACCTTTGTGACAGTGCATAGTGTACCTCCCTCCACACACACAAAGAAATTACAAATAAATAAAACTAATTTTACTTTGTAACAAGAAATGTAAATAAAGTGGCTTTTACATGAACTTAAGTGAAAGGTGCCTGCCATAGACTAAGTTTTGAGACTGCCTCTAATCTTCTGACACAGTGTTGTTTCTGAATCTTGAGTGGTTGGCTATCAGGTCTCACGTGTACTAAGCAGCATGTACCCCATACGCGCATCAGCAGATGTCTGGAGTATGCAGCTTATGATGTCACCATGAGGGAAGGTTGGATGAAAGTTTCATAATTAATACATAATTCATATGTGTTGTTCACATATACATTTTTCCTGTTTTTAATGACTTTTTCTGATTTCCTCATTAGGATTCCACTGTTTTTGATGAAACTTTTAAACGTAAGAAAAAAGTGGCCGGCATTTTATATTCTCAAATTGACTTTTTAAAAAATTCACTGGTTTAGTGTGCATGTGTGTGTGTGTGTGTGTGTGTGTGTGTGTGTCTTCATGTGTCATCACAATGCATGGACACTCTTACTTTAATCATTTTTAGTGGTTAACCTAAAGTTTGTAAAATTTATTTACAACCAACCCAAATCAGTTTCGGGCAACACAGTACTGCTTCATAAGAAATGAAATACCTTATAAAACCAAAACAATCCTAATTCCTTTCTTTATCCATTTTAACACTGCCATTTCCCATTTTTACATTTATATAAGTATACATAAACATATCAGAGTATGTGGAATCAAATACATCATCATCATCTTAAGCAAACTGCCATCTGTCTGAGCAGTTCTCTAGTGCCCACCTTTTCTTTGTATAGACTGGGACTATGCCATTTACCGGCTGCCCTAAGCAGACATTCTTTTACTACTTCTTCAAAGTGGAAACTGACAACTAATCCTTTACCACCACCAACAATTCCTTCCTTCATTTCTTGTCTGAGAAACTTTTGTTTACATTCTCACATATGAATAATTGATAATTAACACACCTACAGTCTTACAAGGTTAACCATTATGTGTGTTGAGAAAGTTAAATCTTCGAATACGTTAGCCACAGTCCTTGAGCGGTGCATTGAATGTGTGGATTTATAGTCTTTGACTCAGGCTTCCCCTATTCCCTCCTCCCCCCCAGCAACCTTCCTCCTCCTCCTCCTCCTCCCCCTCCTCTTCCTCTTCCTCCTCTTCCTCATCTCCATCTTTCCCCTTGTTCTAAGATTCCTCCTATAAATGAGACTGTGCAGCTTTTCTTTCTGTGTCTGGCTTATTTCTTTTAACATCATCACCCAGTGACAGAATCCGCCTTCCTCTTAAAAGATAATTAGTTTTCTTATTCATATAATGTTATATATAAATCCATCACACTTAGAAAAAAAATCACCCCTCAGCAGCTGCTCCCATGTCTTGCGTTATTATGAGCAATGCTTTAGTGAGCATGGGAGCGAAGATGTTGTGCCCATGGGGTGTTCTTACTCCCTTGGGTGTATTCCCCAAAGCAGCATTGCTGGGATTCTATGTTTAACTTCTTTTTGGGGGGGGAGGGGCTGTACTGCTTTCCACAATGGCTGTACTGATGCGTGTTCCCACCAACCTCGTATATGGCTTCTTTGGTCATCCTGAACATCACTCACCTTTTATTTTGGTGACAGCCTCTCTAACAGGTGTGAGGTGACATCTTCTAGTGTTCTGATTTCCATTTTATGGAGATTGGTGGTGTTTTGTTTTGTTTTGTTTTGTTTTTAAATCACGTACCTGGTGGCCATTTTTTTGTTCTCTGGAGAAATGTCTATCTAGTACCTGGGTCCGTTTGGCCCCTATTATAGCCAGGCTGTCTGTTCTGCTGTTCCCATCATTCTCTAGGCTCTCAGATAGTGAGCTGTGAGTTTGTTATTTTTATCTTAACCCCTTATAGATATATAGTTGGCAAATACTAGCCCCCCCCCCGAAAGCGGTCTCTGCATTCTGCTGGCTGCTGCTTGAGTCAGATGCACTACAATTAACTTGGTTTTGCTTTTGAAGGCTGAACCTTGATGTGGTTGCCAAACACTACTGCCCAGGCCACTGTCATGATAACTTCCTCCTATGTTTTTTTCTAGCTGTGTGGCTTCAGGTCTGCTATTTAGATCTATCATTTCCGGTTGATTTTTATGTGTAGTGTGGGTTAAAAGTCTAATTTCATTGTTTACCATGTGTATGGTCCACTTCCCCAAGCCATTTATTAAAGAGTTGACCCTTTTCTTGTTATGTCTTTTTTCGCACCTTCTCCTTCACTTTTTTTTTAAAGTGGGGAGAATGTGTTTAGTGCAGACATTTAAGCTTGGGTCATCATGTTTGTGCATCCAGAACTCTTACTAACCCAGGCATCTCTCTGGTCCCCTTCTCCATTTTTGAAGGACAACTTTGCAGAATGGAACATATCTCAGCTCTTGAGATATTTTCCTTGCTCTAGTCTTTCTCCCGTGGTGTACTGACTAGTTTTGTGTCAACTTGACATAAGCTAGAGTCATCTGAGAGGAGGAAGCCTTAACTGAGAAAATGCCTGCATAATATATGACAAGACTGTAGGGCATTTTCTTAATTAGTGATTGACCATGGAGGGCCCAGCCCATTGTGGGTATGGCCGCCTCTGTGCTGGTGGTCCTTGGTTCTATAAGAAAGCAGGCTGAGCAAACCATGGGGAACAAGCCATAAGCCATACCCCTCCATGGCCACTGTATCAGCTTCTGCCTCCAGGTTCCTGTCTGAGTTCCCATCCTGACTTCCTTCAGTGATGAACAGTGATGTGGAAGCATAAGCTGAATAAACCCTTTCCTCCCCAAGTTGCTTTGATCATGGTGTTTCATCACAGCAATAGTAACCCTAACTTAGATGTGGTTTGCAAAAAAGTTTCAGGTGTGTTTTAATCTTTCTTCCTTTATGGGTAAAAAGAAAAAAAAATACCCCTTAGGTTTCTATCAAGATATCTTCTTTATCTTTAGTTTTTCTGAAATTTAAAAAACATCATCCTAGTGTGTTGTTTGGCATTCATTCTGCTTGTTATGTTCTCTGTTCTTCCAGTGCTATCTCTTATTTAAATTCTGCCACTAATCTAAGGAGACATCCTTGCCATCAGTTTAAATAGTTTTCTGTTCCTTTTTCTGGTGTTTCCCCTACTGTAGTCATGTAATCCTTGGGCCTCCTCCTCCTCTTTCTCCTCCTCCCCCTCCTCTTCCTCTTCCTCCCCCTCCTCCTCTTCCTCCTCCTCCTTTTCCTCCCCTCATCTTCCTACTCCTCCCCCTCCTCTTCCTCTTCCTTTTCCTCCTCCTCCCCCTCCTCCTCCTCTTCCTCCCCTCCTCTTCCTCCTCCTCTTCCTCTTGTTCCTCCCCCTTCTCCTCCTCCCCTCCTCCTCTTCCTCCCCCTTCCTCCCCTTCCTCCCCCTCTTCCTCCTGTTCCTCCCCCTTCTCCTCCTCTCCCTCCTCCTCCCCTCCTCCTCTTCCTCCCCCTTCTCTTCCTCCTCCTCCTTCTCCTCCTCCTCTTCCTCCCCCTTCCCCTCCTCCCTCTCCCCTCCTCCTCTTCCTCCTCTTCCTCCCCTCCTCTTGCCATTTTGCTTTTTCAGTTTGGGGGGTTTCTGCAGAGATAACTGCATGCTCAGAGATTCTGTCTTCCCCAAGGACCAGTCTACTAAGCCCAACCCAGCCTTCTGTTTCTGAGAACTATTCTGTTTCCCAGAAGACGCTTTTGGCCCCTCACTGGAGTTGGAGAGTATGATGCATTGCCCAGTTTTTCTTCTTTGCTATCTACACTTTCAAATTCCTGGGCTCACTGTACTATCCCAGTTGTATCTGTTGAGTCTCTGCAAGTTGTGGTTTTGACCTTTCTGTTTTGACCTGTAACGTTTTCTTGGTAGTTGGATATGAGGCACTAGGTAAAATTAATTTCTGTAAATATGCATTCAGTAATTTGGTGTTTGATGGAGCAGGACAGGATATTCTGTGGTTCTGTGATACCCTGAGCCTCCAGATGGCGAATTTAACCTGTATTCCTTAGCCCTACCTCCTTAGAGAGGAGTGGGCAGTATTGGATCCTTGCTGGCTCCCATGTGGATGGCTAACAAACAGAAGGCATATGGAGCCGAGACTGGATATTTCCTTTTCCCCGGATGATTAGGCTTGGGAAAAAAATCCTAGCAGGTCAGATCTGGTTAAATAGTTTCTCTTAAGAGAAGACTTTATGATGAAGAAAATACCGATTTTTGGTTTTTTGTTTTTGTTTTTATTGATCAGTCCTCTGAGATTTCTCTCTTCAAAGCTCAACTAAATTTTTAAATCATTTTTTTAGTTTACTGATTTCTTATCTATATGTTTTATGCTCTTGCTTTTCTTGAACTCCTGTGTTTCCAGTTTCTAAGTGGTCAGATACTACCTGGTGGATTTTCCTCTTGAAAATGCTTGATGCAGTTAAGCCCTAAAGGGTTCTAGCAAGTTTTATTATCTCTGCTACTGTCCGCCCGCCTGTCAGTCAATGTGTTTGCTACGGTACTGGCATATTCTACCACTGAGCTACATCCCTAACCTCTTTGCCCTTTAAATGGACTCTGGAGTCTGGGCAGGCCTTGAACTTGGAATCTTTCTGCTATAGTGTGCCAGGGAGCTGTGCTTATTGGCCTACACTACCAGACCCGCTGCTGCTTTTGGCTTTTTGATTTTCTTTGTTGGATTATATATAGGGATTAGATCAAGGGACACTAAACTGTGGACCTTCTGGATGGAAGAGACAGGACCGGTGCTTTAGATCAGTCACCTCAAGAAGAAGGGTAGCATTGTCCTGCATCATGTAACAGTTTGGATAGGAACAGAGCTGTAGTCACAAAGCTTTGACTTTTAATTCTCTCCTCTCTGCCAAACACCTCAACACAGAGAAGGGTTGGTTTTGCAAAGTAACAGGTCGCCTGATAACCTTGCTCAAATGTGATCATCTTTGAGATTCTGGGAAGTGTGATGTTAACTGCCAACCTCACTTGCATGTGGTAGTTTCTTCATGGTCACCAAGTCCGTATTCATTCGTTCATCCCTGTCATGTGAATGGAGACTTGGCCTGCAGCATCTTAATGTGGACCTAAGGTTCACATAGAACATCTCCCTTTCTTCCTTTAGAGTTGGGGGAGAATGGTAGCACCATTAAGGGTTAATGAGTAGACAGCCCTTTATCTTTAACTCCTTGGCAAAGACCCAATGTTTCTTCCAGTAAAGCAGCTGATAATGCACTCATTCACTTCTGAAGAAAAAGAAAGCCAGTGCCTAGAACTGATAATGTCCTGCATGCCTCATTAAAAAATAAAATACAAGTGACATTTATCTCAATGTAGCCAAAGTTTTTTCTACATTCCCCTGGGCTCTAAAATATCTACTTTGTAGATGTGGCCTGGATTATGAGTTGGCTCATGTGGGGCAGAAGTCACTCTTCAGACCCTGATTCCCAATAACCTCAAGAAGAGCTCTTGGTCAAATTCTGGATGCTCTGACTGGCCTTGGAGCCAATGCTTGGGAGACTGAGATGGCTTTGCAGCTGCAGTGTAAAGGAGGCACTCTTAGCTTCACAGCAGAAATTTACAATGACCTAGAATTCTGAGTGAATGTGAGCCAACAGAGCACAGATCAGAGAGACCCCACTTTTGTTTGTACAAGGCAATCAGCATCAGAATGATAACTATAGTATTAAGGTGAAGTTGTGATGAATTTAAATTTTATGCTAATTACTTCAAGTGTCTCTCACTCTTTCTTCATATCTTTAAGCAATCAGATATCTTTCAAAATCCTTATGAGAGAATCTGCTACTATGCTCATGAGAGAATCTATGGTAGTAGACCAACATTTAAATCATGGTCATTTTGATACAATAAAAGTAGACCCATTGTCTTCGCCTTCTGTGCTTTTTTTACTTGGGACTAAAGGTAGGGGCAAGCCCTTCACCGCAGAGCTACAGCCCAGCCCAGCCCAGTCCAGCTCAGTCCTGCTAACCCCAAGCCTGGACTTAAAGATCATTTCCATTGCTTGTTTTATGTTGCTGCTGCTGCTCCTCCTTTTCCTCCTCTTCCTCCTTTTCCTCCTCTTCCTCCTCTTCCTCCTCTTCCTCTTCCCCTCCTTTTTCTTCCTCCTCCCCTTTTCTTCCTCCTCCTCTTCTTCTTCACATCGATCTATCTATCTCTACACACACACACACACACACACACACACACACACACGGGAGGGGGGGAAGGGAGGGAGAGAGAGAATTTGCTTATACATACTAGTAGAAAAATGCATGTGTGGATGATATTTACTTTGGGCTTTCTATTTGAAGGTTTAGCTCCTTTGACTGAAAATGTTGGCTACAATGGCCTCTTAGAAGCCCGGTTCCAGCCCACTTGACTATGGCTGACGATTGGCATAGCTTCCAAAATGTAAATTATGAAAGACTGGAGATATTCTCAAATTGGAGACTATCAAAGGGACGATGGAGCAGGCCAGGAAATAGGGATGGAATTCCTCAGCCAAAAGTCCATTTTCTGACCATGCAAATATCAATTTTGAGAGGAACCTTGAAGCAGAGTGGAGGAGCCATGGGTGAATATATTAACTGTCCAGTTAAACTGGACATGGAAATAATATTAGTGGCTCAAAAACGGAGCAGCTTGCTTTTTGCTTAGTGGAGGAAGGATGGCATACGCTCCATTTGCTTATATTTATTTGCAATATATCTCATTCTCTGGGCATTCCAGGGTAGGCGAAAATGCTTTAGGCCAAGCTAGAACTGTGAGACCCTTGCATTGTGTGGATCCAGGCAAGGGACCCAAATGAGTTCCCTATTCTAAGATGTAGGAGTCCATCTTCAACACATAGCTCAGGTTTCTTCTCCTCCTCCTCCTCTTTGATTAAGAATAAAGTGCAACTCATTAGAATCCACCTAATTGCCCATTAACAGGTGAACAGACAATAAGAATTAAATATATAAAACATATTTACAAATAGAAATACTATTCAGACATATAGAAAAACAAATTCACAAAATTTGCAGGAGAACAAATGGACTTGGGATGCGTACTATTAAGTGAAGTCTTAGAAACCTTGTGCTCTCCTTGTATAGAGAGTCTAAGCAATAGAATGTGTGTGTGTGCAGGCATGTGTACATGTGGGTGCCACATACCATGAGGAGAACGAGGAAGACAACGATTAGGGGTTGAAGGACCGAATGGAGTTATAGACGCCAGTTATGACAGGGTATGAGGCTAATTGTTTTTCTAGTTATGATTCTGTCATGGCGTTTGGGTTTTGGTGGTAGATATGGATGTAAAATGCATTCAGTCGTCAAAGTATAAAATCCAGTATGAAGCCGCAAGGCTTCTGTTCCAAATGTCCACCCTAACTGCGTAAAAGACGTTCACTGAGTTGTGCAGTCTTTGGGTTTGGTTAATTTCGCCGCGTGATATTTTAACTAGGAATCCTTTTAAATACATACTAAAGTTTAAAGTTAAGAATTAAAAGAAGAATATAGGAGAGAAATTATACCTGGGCATGATGGTGCATGTAATTTCAGCATTCTGAGGTGGAGGCGGGAGATCTGAGTTCAAGGCCAGCCTGATATACATGGCAAGACCCTATTTCTAAATTATAATGCAATGGCAATCATTGCCTATCTAACTAGCAGTCTTAGACCTCATCGCAATGAACTCCACACTGTCATGGCAGCAAGTAGATAGGGCGCTATGGGACATGGGGAAGAGAATGACAGGAACACAGTGCATCTGGCCACTTCCATTGGCTGACCAACATCTCCTGTTTTCTCAAGGTCTGAGAATCAGGAAAGCGTACCTGTAAGAGAGCCTCCCTTTCCTCTAAGACAACTCACAGTTTAGAAGGCCTTTGCCATCCAGTGCCTTTCATCACACGGAGTTCACTGTATAATTTTGTCTGCTGTCACCTGTGTGAGTCCTGATGTGCAAATAACATTCACATGGTTTTCTGTGTTTGCCTTTCGGCTTTTTCAGCTTTCAAATTGGGGATTTTTCAGCCTACAATCTGAAAATGCTGCTGATTCTGTTCCTGACGACAATTTGTTTCCACGCTTGTGTGAACCAAGATTCTGGTAAGAAGAAACAGAAGTACTTTCTTTTCATAATTTTTATTATACACATTAGCTAGTAAATGAGTGTAAGCCATTAAGGTTAGGGCACTTCCTTCACTCTCAATGCTAGCGAGGATATGCGGGCAAAGCTTTATCTTTTTTTTTTTGGTTACCCTGCATTTTTGGAAATCTTGGGCTACTGATAAAATATAGGAAAGCTCTCCTTTTGTTCTTAATTCAGCCTATCCCAGGTTTCCTTGGGAATTCTGTTTGGTTAAGTGCTGGAAAATTCAGAATGTCTCTGTTTTCAATTGACTTGACTAAAAATGTTGCTTTGATTAAATGTGTAGATTTGCTGCCTGCTGCTGCAGCTTGTTTGAGCATGCTTGTGTTTACCCTGGGGAGAGAGCGCTCTTAGCTGTCATTGTCAGTAATTGTGATCAGTAACTCATGTCCAGTGAAATGAAGTTCAAAACACCTTCCACCACCTCCTGTAGCCCTGCTTAAGTAGTTGGTGCAGGTGCTGGCCAGCTCTTGTCCAGGACCACTTACATTAGCTTTTATAGCTTCCTCCAGGATTCTGATCTTGAAGCAAGTTTTGTAGAGATAAACTAGACTTTGCCCCCAAAATATCATCTGATATCTCTCTGAGCCTTAAGCTTTTTAAGAAGAGTCAATCTCCACTACACACACACACACACACACACACACGCACACACACACACACACACATTTCATGGCTTAGACGTGATAAAGAACATGAACTGTCTCACCGCTAATCAGCCACAGGTCTTTCCTACACAAGATATAGGAGCTTATGTATGAGGAGAAAAGTCACTGATAGCCATTTATCAAACTACCCTGAGCAGGGTTCTCTGGACCAACCAGCCTTCCCTTGGAAGAAGGTCCTACTGACCCTCTGCTCATTCTTCCCCTGAATGTTTCCGGCCATGTGATCAAGTCAAGAATCTCAAATTGCAGGGGATGAGGTCGCTTGAAAGAAGAGAAAAGACCAATTTATCCTTCAAGCTCTGGTCAGATGTTCACAGAGACTGGATGATGGAAGCCAGGGCTGCTTCCTCAGCAACAGCAGAAGAAAACAGGAGCTAGTATGACTTGATAGTAATTCATCTAGTAACCATTTGTGAAAAAAGACTGGCGTGAGGAGATAGATAGGCTGGGCATTTGCTGGTTGACCCTACACGTTTTAAAGCAGAGGAAACTAGGGCTGATGTATATTGGCTAACTTAATAATGCTCATAGAATGAGCTGATGACAGGCAGGCTTCCTATCACATAATCCAACTGCACTGTGTTTTTCTCAGATAACGCACACACAAGCACATACAACTTACCTGTCTTCCTTTATGATAAAGTGCTAAAAGTTCACAGGCCAGACAAAAAGCTGTCAGTAAGTGAAACTAGTTTAGACTATGATTGTCTATAAAGTAAAAATAGAATTGCAGAGCCTAGCATGGTGATGGGCACATGCCTGTAATTCTAGTACTTGGGACATATGGCAGGAGATTAAGAGTTCAAAGCTAGTCTGGCATACATGAGACTATGTCATTCTTTCACACACATACATACACACACACACACATACTATATATATATATATATATATATATATAGTGTATTATAATGATTGAATGATGATAGTATATAACATATGTGCATATAATACTGAAGTCCTAGACAGCTTGCAAATTAATTGTTTAAAGTTCAGAAAGGTCTTTGTGTTTTAACATAAAATATGCTTTAGTAGAAACTAAGATTATAATCCCACTTCTCACCTCAAGTTCTTTGCTGCCATCATATCTTCATCATATACATATTTTCTTATGTATAAGAAAATAAATTTATCAATCATGACACTCATTCATATGACTTACTGAACATATTAGAAATAACTTTTCTGCTGATTAAGCCAATCCTGTGTATTCATGATGTCTTAAGCTTCATCAACTTAACACTTTGTAATACTAATGTTTGTAAATTAATTGGATAACAGGAGGCATCACTTAAGTGAGAATTGCAGTGATTGATGCTCAGGTTTCATACTAACCAATTAGAAAGAGTTTGATTCAAATGAACATGTTTAATGTTTTGATGTGTGCAGGTGTGTTTGTATGTATGTGCATGTGCTAACATCTTAAATTCTACAAAGAGTACAGGAGGAAATTGTCCATTAAAAAATAAATTACTTTTTTTTGCTGTTTTACTTTGATAAGTTTACCTATTCCCAGTAAGCCAATTGTTTGCAAAATGTGCTCATTGCTACAAAGCTCAAATGAGAAGCTGTCTGAAGCACTCACACCAAGAAACAAACACTTCTTTTCCTGAGAGATTATGTGGTGTTAAACTATTCTGTTCAATTTGTCAGAAAGGTACAATTTTCTTTTCAAAGAAAAAACTTTTTATTTGTGGTGTGTGTGTGTGTGTGTGTGTGTGTGTGTGTGTGTGTGTGTGTATAGTTGGCATTAAACAAGGCAGAAATTTTCTAAAACTTTTTGCTATATTATGATTTTATAGGCCCCGAGTATGCAGATGTGGTGCTTCTGGTGGACAGTTCAGATCACCTAGGGATTAAGTCATTTCCTCTTGTGAAAACTTTCATCCAAAAGTTGATCAGCAGCCTCCCCATAGAGGCCAGCAAGTACCGCGTGGCCCTGGCCCAGTACAGTGATGCTCTCCACAATGAGTTCCAGCTGGGCACCTTCAAGAACAGGAACCCCATGCTGAACCACCTGAAGAAGAACTTTGGGTTCATCGGTGGGTCCCTGAAGATAGGGAACGCCCTGCAGGAAGCTCATAGGACCTATTTCTCTGCTCCCACAAACGGAAGAGACAAGAAACAGTTCCCCCCAATCCTAGTGGTGCTGGCTTCAGCGGAGTCTGAGGATGACGTGGAAGAGGCTTCAAAGGCCCTTCGGGAAGATGGGGTGAAAATCATCTCTGTGGGGGTGCAGAAGGCTTCTGAGGAAAACCTGAAGGCCATGGCCACCTCTCAGTTCCATTTCAACCTCAGGACTGCTAGAGACCTCAGTGTGTTTGCTCCAAACATGACACAGATCATCAAGGATGTGACTCAGTACAGGGAAGGAATGGCTGATGACATTATTGTAGAAGGTGGGTGACCTAGTTTTCTTTGTATTGTTGTGATAAGACACTGGCCAAAAGCAACAAAGGGAGAAAAGGGTTTATTTTAGCTTACAGGTTTACAGTCCATTGTTGGAGGGATGCTAGGGTGGAGATTCAATCAAGAACTAAAGTAGAGACCATGGAAGGACACTGCTTGCTAGCTGGCTCCCTCTAGCTTACTCATCTACCTTTCTAATATACTTGCACTTACCTAGGAATGGTGATGCCCACAGTGGGCAAGTCCTCCTCCATCAATTACCAATCAAGGGAAGGCTCCAGAGACGTGCCCACAGACCAGTTTCATGGCGGCAGTTCTTCTAAGTGTATCAAACAGATAACAAGATTTGCCAGGACAGTGGACTGAGGCTCTGTGCATAGGAACAATGTCAAAATGATTTTGAAAAATCAAGATGGGAAGAGACTTAAAGTCCCATGAATACCCCTTTATTCCAGTGGGTGGCTTTTGCAGGTATTAAATATCTCTACATGTTCAAGAAGATACAGAGATTGTGGCCATTAAAAAAAAAAGAAGAATCCCACCATCCTTTTTTTTTTCCATGGCCTATTTAACCCTGGATTTAAAAATTCTGCAATGCCTCCTCTTTGCCACCCAGGTCAATCTTAGCCACCTCCCTGGGTTTATTACTGGTTCAGTGAAAACGAATTTGGTTCTGGAGAAACCTTTAGCTTCAGAAACCACATAGTGTAACCACAGAATGTCAAGGTTGAAGCCAACCTCTACTTATTCAAGCCCTATTCTAGAGCAAAGAATTTAAGTGGTATTTATCTGCCCCAGAGCCAAACAGCCACGAGTGGCCAGAGCTGGGTGACGTCCCCTGGTTTCTAGTCAGGTAGCCTGAACCCCACATTGCTTATTCTGCTGTTTGATTCTGAATTAGCTTCTGTGTTCTCCACAGTCTGCCCCTTTGGTTAAATCAGCTTGAGATGACCTATTGATAATATAGAATGCGTTCCTTGTGGTAACTTATGGAAATATGAATCTTTACTACTAGTGTCTTTCCCAAATAATTGAAAAGCAAGGGCACCCTTTATCATTCCTTTGTAATACTTAGCTTTGAGCTGCTGAGTATAATAAAGGTGGTACCTAAATGACTTTCACATTTAATAGCTAGTGTTCCTTGAATGAATTATATCTACCAGGCTCCATATTAAGTATATCATCTATTTGATATCTATGCCAACTCTGAGGTAAGCACAACATCTCACTTTATTATTTTATATATATATATACATATATATATGTATGTGTATATATACATATATATATATATGTATGTGTATATATACATATATATATCATCATACCTCCTTTCCACAGTGGAGCTCAAGTATATGTTCTATGTGTCTTACAATGCTCAGCAGAGGTGCTGACCCTCCTGTGATAACAGTGCTGACTCATTTCTTTTCCCCCACACAGCTTGCCAAGGCCCTTCTGTGGCTGATGTGGTGTTTCTGTTGGATATGGCCATTAATGGCAGCCAAGACGACCTAGATCATCTAAAAGCATTCCTGGGAGAAAGTGTCTCTGCCCTTGACATAAAGGAAAATTGTATGAGGGTTGGCCTGGTGGCCTATAGCAATGAGACGAAGGTGATCAGTTCTCTGAGCATGGGTATCAACAAGACGGAGGTCTTGCAGCACATACAGGCTCTGTCCCCTCATGTAGGGCAGGCCTACACTGGAGCTGCCCTCAGAAAGACTAGGAAGGAAGTCTTCAGTGCACAGAGGGGCAGTCGGAAGAACCAAGGGGTACCTCAGATTGCTGTGCTGGTGACCCACAGAGCTTCAGAAGACAACGTGACCAAGGCAGCTGTCAACCTCCGGCGGGAGGGAGTGACCATCTTTACCATGGGCATAGAGGGGGCTAACCCAGACCAGCTGGAGAAGATCGCATCTTACCCTGCTGAGCAGTATACCTCCAAACTGAGCAACTTCTCTGAGCTGGCCACCCACAACCAGACGTTCCTAAAGAAGCTTCGGAACCAAATCACACACACGGTCTCTGTCTTCTCAGAACGGACTGAGACCCTCAAATCTGGTAAAGCCTCACTGGGAGAAGGCCATTCTAGAGCCTTCTTTATTCTTGTCTTTTGAGTGTTATATACACAGAAGGGACTCAGGCACTGAAGTGGGTGGGCAGAATGAATTCCTAATTTTAAGTTTAGGACACTAAATCTACTGAAAGTGGGAGCCTGGGAGAAGGATTTCCTCCTTATGGCTTTTATTGGACCAGTTCCTTCAACACACCCTAGAATTGTTTCCTGTTCTGCCCCTTTTGCTGGCTATCATCCTTTGCCTCCTCAGTTCCACTGGTCTTCCCTGTACTTCATTCTTACTCACCTCTCTCTTCCTTTAACCCCCAAAGCCAAATAAGAGAATAAATAAGAAGCATGATTTATATAGAAGACAGATTAATTTAAGTAACAATATATTGCTTGCACATTTAGGGAGAGAATGGATTATATATTTGCATGTACACAGTGTTTGTTTTGTACATATGTACGCATGTACCCATGGATGTTATACAAATGTTTTCATATCTATGTATTTGCAAACCTATTGGTATTATGCCACAATTACTTATGGATTATTTACTGTGTCACTGGGTCCTACACCCAAAGTCATTAAGCACACACCCCCTGGAGTCCAGGAGTAGAAGAAGGCAAGAAGTAAATAACTTTTTCTCGATTCTAGGAAAGAGAACTCACATGCTCACAGTGTCCTGCTACACATCCTCTATACCACGCTGTATTTCTTTACTTCCAAATATTATTTACTAAAGAAGAAAAACAAGTTGCAAAGAGAAATTTCTAATATTCCTATACATGTAGTTATCCTTATTCAGGGTGAAGAATTAGGGTTATGGTCTCAAACTATCAGAAACAACTAATTTCCTCCAACTGATGCTGAGCCCCCATCCCGAGCTAGGAATACAAGTTCTCGATGCCTGGAAGTCACTTCCACCTTTCTTCTGTAGATGCTTATGCTATTCATCCTTCTTACGTGTACTCATCTCTCTCTTACGTTTGCCCCAGATGCCACATTCAACTTTTCGGTTCTATTTCAGCCTGCGTAGACACAGAGGAAGCTGATATCTATCTGCTTATTGATGGTTCAGGGAACATCCAGCCCACAGACTTCCACGAAATGAAGACCTTCCTGTCAGAGGTGGTGGGCATGTTCAACATTGCTCCCCACAAGGTGCGAGTAGGGGCTGTGCAATACGCCGACACCTGGGACTTGGAATTTGAGATCTCTAAGTATACTAACAAGCCTGACTTGGGAAAGGCCATCGAGAACATCAGACAAATGGGCGGGAAAACCAATACGGGTGCAGCCCTGAACTTCACACTGAAGCTGTTACAAAGCGCAAAGAAGCAGCGAGGAAGCAAAGTACCATGTCACCTCGTTGTTCTGACAAATGGCATGTCCCAGGACAGTGTCCTGGAGCCCGCGCGTAAGCTGAGAGAGGAAAACATCCAAGTGCATGCGATCGGCGTCAAGGAAGCCAACCAAACCCAGCTGTGGGAGATAGCAGGAGAGGAAAAGAGAGTTCACTACGTGCATGA
Organism: Rhynchomys soricoides; assembly: GCA_019843965.1. Taxonomy (NCBI): domain Eukaryota; kingdom Metazoa; phylum Chordata; class Mammalia; order Rodentia; family Muridae; genus Rhynchomys; species Rhynchomys soricoides. Next base: position 9,560,953 of record JADRCH010000097.1, on the reverse strand, counting down.
ATTTGATGCTTTGAGGAACATAAGGAACCAAGTGGTTCAGGAGATCTGTGCTGAAGAAGGTAGGAGGCAACATGGCTTCACCTTCAGACAGCAGCTCACAAAGTTAGTCTAGATAGACGACCCACATTTCTAAGTTGAGATTGTTGACCTGTGTGGCATTTTCTCTCCAGAACAAAGCAAAACCCCACTGTAGTATAAGTTAATATTAGAAGAATGGCAGAGCTATTTGGAGGATTTCTCTCTAATGAGTATTAATTAGCCTCTCCCCACAGACCCCTGCTAAGATGTATCATTAGGTATCATATGAATAATACAATCAAAAGTGTTCTAAGAGGGGTGTGGCTATCTGATGGACATTACGTCTTATAAATGAACTTGTCTAAATTTCTCTGGAGTGCTGAATCAGTAATTTTCCACTCGTGGTTTTTGCTACCTAAGAGTATTTGGTAACTTGTAGATACATTTCTGATGTCTTAAGTAGGGATCTCTCTTAGCATTACCAAATGGATGCAGCCAGGATGTTTGCTAACCATCTTACAGATGGACAATTCAGAGTACTGCTACAGTAAAAATGACCTGGCTTCAGATGGTGCTGAAATTGAGATGCTTAAGCCAATTAGCAAAGAACAGAATAGTCTTGGCTTTTATTGCTTGCGATGCTTTATTTGCATGACTATCTTTATGATGCACACACTGAGCTTGAACACAGAATTATTTGTGATCTGTGTTTTTCTGTGAACTCTTAATTTTTTATATGCAGTGATGTACATAAACATCCCAGTTTCTCCCATGCAGCCTGCAGAGACATGAAAGCGGACATCATGTTTCTGGTGGACAGTTCTGGCAGCATTGGACCTGAAAACTTCATCAAGATGAAGATGTTTATGAAGAACCTGGTGAGCAAATCCCAGATCGGGGCTGACCGGGTGCAAATTGGCGTGGTCCAGTTCAGCCACGAAAACAAAGAGGAGTTTCAGCTCAACACATTCATGTCTCAAAGTGACATTGCCAATGCCATTGACCGAATGACTCACATTGGAGAAACAACCTTGACAGGCAGTGCCCTGACCTTTGTATCTCAGTACTTCAGTCCTGACAAGGGGGCCCGGCCCAATGTCAGGAAGTTCCTCATTCTCATCACGGATGGAGAGGCTCAGGACATAGTAAGGGACCCAGCAGTAGCCCTTCGCAATGATGGTGTGATTATCTATTCTGTGGGAGTATTTGGCTCCAATGTCACCCAGCTCGAGGAGATCAGTGGGAAGCCAGAGATGGTTTTCTATGTTGAGAATTTTGACATTCTGCAGCATATTGAAGATGATCTCGTTCTGGGAATCTGCAGTCCCCGTGAAGGTAAGCATGGGCAACCCAACACTTGCTGTTGCTTACTGTTGCATTAAATAGAATTGTACTTGAGTGCTGTAAGCTTCTTACTTGAAATGTTTGTTTTAGTGCCGTTGACCTTTGGAGTTAAGAGCTGGGGATGGTGGCTCTTGACTGTACTCACAGTATTCGAGCTCTGAGAAAAGGAAAGTGGCCATGAGTTCAAGGCCAGCCTGGGCTACATAATGAGTTTTGGGCTAATCTGGGATACAGAGTAAGAGTTTGGCTAATTTCCTCCCCCCATCCCCCATGTAAAAAAAATCCACGAAAGAATGATTTGGGTCTACAGTTTTTCCATTTTCAGACAAATCATAGTCCTAATGTGATTAATTACTCCTTTAAGAACTGTGATGTTACCAGGTCTTATGTCAGGTTCCCAGGAAGGGGAGGGGCATTGCCAAGAGCTCTTGTGGAATTGGGTCTATTGAGGAAGTGCTTCCAGGAGGGGAGGAAGGAAAGCAAAACAGAACAGATGAAGGAGCTATGCAAGGCTGTCACTTCAACTGTGGGTCTAGTTTCAACGTGACCCCATGGGCAATAGTAGAACTCAAGTCCCACCAACCATGGTTGGTCCTGCTTTCCAATGAGGGGCCCAACCTTATATGCTCTGTGCTATTAGAACACACATGAGCTACTGAGGCAGTTGACAGAGGAACCTGGTAGCCTCCTGAGCAGAAAGACTCAGGTTTGGCTTAGCGTCAATTTGATCAAATGAAATGTTTGAGAGAACTTTCTGCTAAATTGTACAAAACATGACTGTAGGGCATAAACTCGGGCAATAGATACTTTCAGAGAAGTAGGTGGCATACTTGGTAGTCTTCCAAGTCTTACTGCAGAGTAATGGAAGTGGGCAAACCAAAGCTCCAGGCTGAAGGAGCAGCTCAGTGCTAGATCACTCTCAAGGTCATGGGCTGAACCCCAGCATCTCACACACACCCCTAAAAACTCAAATCCACAGAACCAAGGCCAGCAAATATAAGCAGCTAAATTGTTCTATGACCCCTGGGCTTAATGACTGAAACATTCTGAAAATTCACTCTAGAAAGATGTATTTGCAGACTTTTAAGGGGGGAAGAGACATTGTCTTGTTGTGCTAGCTCAACCCTTTCTGTAGGGTTTGGTGGTTGTCATTTGTGTTTGGTAGAAGGACTTCATCTGGTATTTTGTTTCTTGGCATTACCATCTATAATAAGTACAAGCTCTTTGAAGGGCTCCAATGCTGACTAACCCTCCCCTCCCCTCCACCCCCGAGTCCTTGAGAAAGCTAAGCAACCTTCATAGCCAGCGGATAACCCAAGGGACCTAGTTTCAGTAGAGTCAGCCTTTCTTGGGAATTTGATTTTTGACCCTGTACACATGGCCTCCCGTCAGCGTTGAGTACATTGGCTCTTGTGTTTTCAACAGCCCACCACATGGCCGGCAAATGGCTTAGCACAAAAGGAGGAAATGTGAAAGCCTGCTGGGCATTGGGGAGTACTTTCTCAAAGTCCAGTTTCTCCAGAATAGATGAGCTAACAAATATTTGAATTGCACTTTTCCTAAGACCCAAAGGGAGAGTGTGTACTATGAACATAAAGACCACATGACCATCTCAAGACTCCACTTCTCCAGAAAGGATGAGTTAAGCTCTAGAACTCGTGGTGGGATGAGCTCCATTGGATGAAGCTCTACTTTGATCTTCCTGAAATCAAATGAGGAAATGAGGTCTTTCCTGCTCTACTTTGCCACAGTGCTGACTCAGGCTGAACGAGTTATGGGAATGTCATGTTAGGACAACTTACTTGAGCTAAATGAGAACTGACCTACTTTTTATGATGTGTCCTAATAATGGAAGTAAACGTTTCAAGAAAGTCAAAAAGGGAAAACGTAGGCTCAGAAACCAGTCAAGATAGAACCGTGATAAAAACGTAGTGTTATCTAGTTCTTGTGGTTGTTATTGTTTCGTTATTTCTCCGTGGGTACTAATAAAAGCTCAAGATCCCAATAACCTAAAAATAAACTTGTGTAAATAGAAGCTTATATAGAAGGGACTAGTAATAGGGAAATTTTATATAGTTAGGATTTTCTCATTTTTAGTCTAAAGGTGAAGGTTGTACTTCTGACGATCCTATGATGACCATTCCTTCTTCTACCTTTGTACTAGGTTTCACCCCACACTTAGCTTGTTCTGAAATCTCACCTGAACATTGCTAAGTACCACCAGCACAACAGAGCAGGTATCTCTGTTATCCAGAGAGTTAAAAATCTGATGCATGGCATGTTTCTACAGAGAAAACACAGCCATGTAAATGGAAGCTGGGGGACTTCCCACACTGAATCTCAGATGTTTGTTTTCCCTCCATTTCAGAATGCAAGCGGATTGAAGTTTTGGATGTAGTGTTTGTCATTGATAGCTCCGGCAGCATTGACTATCAAGAATATACCATCATGAAGGACTTCATGATTGGCTTGGTGAAAAAAGCTGACGTAGGCAAGAATCAAGTCCGGTTTGGAGCTCTGAAGTATGCTGATGACCCAGAGGTGCTGTTTTACCTGGATGAACTAGGCACAAAGATGGAGGTGATTTCGGTGCTCCAGAATGACCATCCCATGGGTGGGAATACTTACACTGCTGAGGCCCTGGCCTTCTCCGATCACATGTTCACCGAAGCCCGGGGGAGCCGTCTGCACAAGGGAGTCCCCCAAGTCCTCATTGTGATTACCGATGGGGAATCTCATGATGCAGAGAAGCTCAATGCCACCGCCAAGGCCCTGAGGGACAAAGGCATTCTTGTCCTGGCTGTGGGGATTGCTGGTGCCAATAGCTGGGAACTCTTGGCCATGGCAGGGTCGAGTGACAAGTACTACTTTGTAGAGACTTTTGGAGGCCTGAAGGGGATATTTTCTGATGTGTCGGCCAGTGTCTGTAACTCTTCAAAAGTCGGTAAGGCCTGTCAGTTAAGTTTTTCCTAATTATTTAAACAAAAGGGGGGGGGAGCAAATGAATGAGATGCCAACCAGTCACATTTGGGAACACATTTCTTGGGAAGAGAGAAGGAGCCAACATTAAGAAGTGGCTTTCCCACTCGTGGGATCCCAGAGTTAGGCAGGCTTTCAAGGATACTTTGCTTGCTTTCTTCCCCAACAGAAAAACCTTTGAAATGCTTCTCCTTCCTCTCACCTGGACCCTTCTAACACTGGGACCTCTGCTGTTCTGTTTATTAGGACACAGGTCTACTTAGATGCCTTTCTCCCAAAAGTCACACTCTGCCTCCTCCTAAGGGTCATCACCATTGCCTGAAGTTGCTCACTCCTCCAGACCAAACAAATTCACCAAAAATGCAGACTTAGGTGTTAAACACTCCAGTCCAGTCTCTGAGGGCTGTGACAGAGGGCAGCTGGCATTGCTGTATTTATCTTTTAGGCAGCTAGAGATGGCGTGACAGTTTGTGCATGTGGGTGTGTGCACACTCATCCATTGCTCATTCTTTTTATCTTGCTAACATGGTGCTGTGGGCCTATACTCCTAGCACTCAGAGGAGGCTAAGGCAGTTCGGGCCATCCTAGACTACACTCTGAGTTCCAGACTAGACCTCCTATGTAGTGTGACCCTGCTCACCACCTCCCCACCCCCAAAAAGTGAAAAACAATTCTTAGACTTTTTTCCCTAAGGTCTTTGTCTTAGTTAGGGTTTTACTGCTGTAAACAGACACCATGACCAAATGTAACTCCTGTAAGGACTGTTGAGGCTGGCTTACAGGTTCAGAGGTTCAGTCCATTATCATCAAGGCAGGACCATGGCAACATCCAGGCAAGCGTGGTGCAGGAGGAGCTGAGAGTTCTACATCTTCATCTGAAGGCTTCTAGAAGAAGACTGACTTCCAGGCAGCTAGGATGAGGGTATTAAAGCCCACGCCCACAGTGACACACCTACTCCAACAAGGCTACACCTCCTAATAGTGCCACTCCCTGGGCCAAGCATATACAAACCATCACAGTCTTCTCAAAAAGAGACAGAATTTGCTTTCCAAAAAGGAGGACTAGTTGGTGAGGAAACATATAAGCAATTTTGTGTTCTAAAAAATTATAAGAAATAAAATATTTTTATTAGAGCAATCATTGTTGGTCCACAATTCCAGCACAAGGGTGCCGTTCTTTTTCAAAATGATATCGTTTTTCTAGTTTTATCTTGTTTTGTTTGTTGTGAGCTTTATCTCCTTAGGAAATAGCCACTAGCTTTTTCTCTGACAAACTAACAACCTCTGTTTGTTACTAGGAACGAGGACCAATATTAGCTTTCTTTGTTGGCCAATGCCTAAAATTTTATCTCTCCTTCTCTGTGCAAGTTGACAACTGTACATTTTGACTGAAACTTCCCCCATGGAGCAAGAAAGGCTGCTAAGTATGGGCCAGAAGCAGAGAAGTGTGACAAGCTCATCAATTCCTGAGGGATTGATTTATCTGCTTTCCTCTCCCTTATCCAGGCTGTAGGAAATCTGCCACCTTTAACCTTTCCTGAAACGACACTGAGCATTAGCCTGAGACTGACAAGGTGCTTAGACAGTGAGAATGCTGGGCAAGCAAGCAGGAGAACCCAGACCCATGTAAAAAGCCAGTTGTGCCTGTAAGCCTAGCTCCAAGGGAGAGCTGAGACAGGAGGGTCACTGGTGCTCACTGGCACCAGCCTAGCTGCAGTTTCAGCCTAGCTAGAGAATAAGTCAGAACATCTAATGTCACCTCTGGCCTTCATGATTGGGTGTACATAGCCACACACACCTATGCACTAATGTATACACACACACACACACACACACACATACACACACACACGTAATTTAAAAAATTAAGTTGGGTCAGTGTTGGAAACCCTGGAATTTCAGTGACAGGGCTTAGCATAAAGTTAAAGGATACAGATGAGTTTGTGCTAGGCATGACTTATCTATCGGCAGCAACCTCCCTTGCTCTGTTTGGTTTGAATTTGCTACAACAATGAAACAGAATTTTCTGACTATATTGCATTGTGTGCTTTAAGACAGTTTTTTTCTTAAGCTGGTATTTTTGCCTACATACATCAGAGAGAGAAGCTGATAGAAGAGGAAGGTCAGATGGATAGCAGAAAGCATGCTTTTAACAATTTTCCCTAATAAAACAGAAAAAAAAATTTATTGGACCAGAGAAGCCAAGTCAATAATACAGACCATCTGCTTCTATTTGAATCTCTGTGTGGATACGTGTTAATGTTGTTTGCTGTGCTGCTACTGACCCGGACTTCTGGAAAGGTTAGGACATGACTGCAGATGTGGAGAAACACTCTACACAGTGTAGTGCAGTTGTCAGTTCTCTGAATTGTCAAAACAGAAAATGGCGAACGACCAAATGGACAAAGCCGAGAGAAAAGGACAGAATGGGCTAGCAGTGCATGGCTCCCACTGCCTGTATGAAAGAATAATTGGTATTTATTTATTCTCCAATTAATGTGACCACAGAATAGTATGAGATAAGAAACCACTTTCAAACTATTCTTTCTATAGAGTTGCAGACGTTTAATTTGCTCCTGGCAGGTTAAAGAATAGTTGCCTGGTCTTATCTCATTTCCTTTCCTCTCTGTAGATTGCGAAATTGGAAAGGTTGACCTTGTATTCCTCATGGATGGTTCAAACAGCATCCATCCAAATGACTTCCAAAAGATGAAGGAGTTTTTGGCATCGGTCGTTCAAGACTTCGATGTCAGCCTCAACAGGGTCCATGTGGGAGTGGCACAGTTCAGCGACAGCTACAGGTCAGAGTTTCTACTGGGGACATTCACAGGGGAGAAGGAGATATCCACACAGATTAAGGGCATCCAGCAGATCTTTGGATACACCCACATTGGAGATGCACTCAGGAAGGTGAAGCATTACTTTCAGCCAGACACGGGGAGCAGGATCAACGCAGGTACCCCTCAGGTGCTGCTGGTCCTCACGGATGGCCGGTCCCAAGATGAGGTAGCTCAGGCCGCTGAGGAGCTGAGACACAAAGGTGTGGACATCTACTCGGTGGGCATCGGGGACGTGGACGACCAGCAGCTGATTCAGATCACGGGGACAGCGGAGAAAAAATTGACGGTGCATAACTTCGACGAGCTAAAAAAGGTGAAGAAAAGGATCGTTCGTAACATCTGTACCTCAGGTGGTGAGAGCAGTAAGTATTGATTTCTTCATTTTGATTTCCCCACTTCCTCCACTGACATGCTTGCTCTTCCAACTGTTAATCTCCCCCAGGGCCCGCAGGGAGAATTTAGATTTGTGCCTCTGGATTTCAATTTGAACTTTTTCACAGATATGAAGTGTATGTGTTTTGTGAACTGTGGAATGAGAAAGAGAGAAATAGAGACCCTGTGGCTTCTATTCACACTGTCTCCCAGGGGGAGCATGACTCTTCTGTGAACAGAGATGCCTGACTTTAGAAGATGCAAGAGAGAGGCCATTGTTCACAATCCAGCTGCTTTCTGAGATTGAAGAATATGTCACAGAGAAAATGAGCTGTCTGATGGATTTTGGTTGCCTGGCAATAGACCTACAGTGCAAGCAGTGATCCCATGTGGGTGGGGTTGGGAAGGATCATCTCTAGGTCTATACCTTTACCATAGAAGTTAATAATTATCTTCTTAAGAATGGCCACACTTGGGGCCTGGAGAGATCAGTCAGTCAGTGAAGTATTTATGTACAATCACAGGAACTTGAGTTTGACACCCCCCTCCCCCCAGACCCATGTAAAACAGCCAGATGTGGTGATGCATGGCTGTAATCCCAGGCCTGGAGAGATAGTGACAGGAAGATCCCTGGGGCTTGCTGGATAGTCAAGTAAATTAGTTCCAGGCCATGTGAGACTCTGTCTTAAAAAATAAGGTCTGTGGTACCCAAGGGAATGAATGAAACTGGGGTTGACCTCTGACCTCTAGGTACATGTACACACACACACACACACACACACACACACGAGAGGGGGGAGGGGGAGAGAGAGAGGCATTCATTTTGACATTTTCCTGGTAGGTGGAAAGTTTTGAAAGAATAGCTTTTATTTTTTCTTACAAAGACACCCTATGGATTGATAGTTCTTTTGAGTATCCATGGTAAACATTAACCACAGACTTCCACCCAGGACAGGAAAATCACAGTCATTTAGAGGCAGCTGAGACTGAAAGCGTGACTGGAGATCCCTGCTCCATGCCATCTGTTCTTGGACAAGTTGCTTCTCAGAGTTGAATGTTTTCCTTTGCGGAGTGTGAATGAACATCACCTGGTTCAAAGTGCCTTTGTGAGGATCTTTCGAGATGATTCATGGTCAAACCTGACCCTGAATAGGCCTGACCCACCAAGGAATTCTGAAGTCCCTCTGTATCAGTCAGGGCTCTCTAATGGAACAGAACTGATAGAATAAATCTCTCTCTTTATATAGAAAGGGAATTTGTTAGAGTGACTTACAAGCTATGGTTCAGCTAGTCCAACAAGGGCTGTCTACTGACAAAGTCCAAGAATCAAGTAATTGTTCATGTCTAGTCCATGAGGTTGGATGTCTCAACTAGTCTTCAGTGTATGCTGGGATCCTGAAGGACGAGGCTCTAATGCCAGTGAGGGAATGGACTTGCTAGCTAGGGTAAGAACAAGTAGGCAGATTGAAGGGGGAGGAGAAGAGGAAGGGGAAGGGGAAGAGAGGGGGGGAAGGGAGTGAGTTCGAGAGAGAGGGAGACTTTCCTTCTTCCATGTTCTGTATCTAGGCTGCCTCCAGAAGGCGTGGCCCAGACGGTTCTTTCCACCTTGAAAGGCTGGGATTTAAAGTGGGTCTTCCTAATTCAAAATTAAGAAAAAAAAAAAACATCTTCTATGCCCAGCAGCTTGAGTTTGAGTCAATCCTAGATGTAGTCAAGTTGACAGGTAAGACCAGCCATGACACCCTCCATTTTTTGCCTACCACTAACTCATTAAATGTATCCCTAAGGGCTGGATCTTCCCCTTAGCCACCTCACTGGAAGGAATGAGTCTCTCATTGGTGATTAATATGCCTACTCCATTGTAACTCCGGAAATTTTAAGCTCCATCCAAGGTTCTTTTACTTTTCCAGCCTTCCATGTGATGCTCACCTGTTGCAAGTGACAAGGCCACAGGTGGTTGACATTTTACCCACTGATCCTGTTCCTTACGTTCACACTACCCCTTTTCTCGGGCCTTGTCCCTCCTCTCTCTCTCTCTCTCTCTCTCTCTCTCTCTCTCTTTCTCTCTCAAGATTTATTTATTTATTTCATGTATTTCATGGTTTATTTATTTCATGAATACATTGTTGCTGTCTTCAGACACTCCAGAAGCAGGCATCAGATCTCCATTACAGATGGTTGTGAGCCACCATGTGGTTGCTGGGAATTGAACTCAGGACCTCTGGAAGAGCAGTCAGTGATCTTAACCACTGAGCCATCTCTCCAGACCGTCCCTCCTCTCTTGCTGACCCTGGTCTCTGGCCATTCTCGAATGTTCTGGGAAAAAGAAAAGAGTGAGAGGAACAGAATCGTTTCACTCGATGGTACTGGTCAGACTCTGGTGCTCTGACAGTTGCCCACACGCACTGTTGAGTCCTGGAGTGGGAGCATCCTTTAAGATCTCCCATTCTATCTCCTATCGCATCTCTACAAAGCCAATATTTAGAGGAATGTATCAACTGATGATCCTTTTTGAGAAGAGATAGGTATGTCTGGATTCTGGGTGGTGTCTGCCCCTTCCTCTTGGACCCTGAAACAGTTTCTTTTACTGCTTATTCATAGCAGTTCCATGGGCCACAGTGGTAAGTCAGCTGTCCCCATAAACACTAGAATTCACAGTCTTAGAAATGGGCTCCCACCTTCCACAGAAAACACATTCAACCCTGGTCTCATTCCTCCAATCTCCAGACTTAAGTTAACTCAAAGCTACTTTTCAAGTTACTTGGAGCTACTTGAGTTTCAAGTAGCATCAAAATGAAATGAAGCCCCTTCCTCTTGAACTGAAGAGGAAATTGCTTCTCATATGTGAGGAAGCTCAGAGTACATCAATAGCTCTCTCCAAGTGTACTTTTCCCAAGCCCCAGTCTCCAGTCTTTTGTAAGAACCCAACGGGTGGGTCAAAGGTTGAATGTCATGAAGTTGGTTAGGGGCCACTGTCTTTCTGCAATCTTGCTTTAGACCCTCTTCCAACTTTGAATTGTGTCTGATTATTCCAGCCAAGTCCTCTACATTAATTTTCTATTTCACAAGACATACCCATTTTAAATAATTAGGTTGAAAATTATCTTAGAACAGTTTAATTTCTTGAGTGCTTGAGAAAGTTTTTTTAAAAAATGGGAATATTAACTCCAAGTAGGAAGCTATTTTTAAAAGAAGTGGTCGTTATGCCAACGAGATGGCTCAGCCGGGAGGGGCACTTGCCCCTAATCCTGACAATTGAGCTCCGTTCTGGAACCCACATGGGGTAAGGAGGAAAATGGCTGCTGCAAGTTATCCTCTGACCTCATCCCCATTCAGTGCCCCATAAATAAATGAATATTTTAATTTTTTTAAATTAAGTAAACAATCATGAATACAAAAAGATAAAGTAGTGCTTATTGAGATCAACTCAAAGTCATTAGTCCAGCAATCAGGAATGTAAGGCTTCTGTAGCCAAGCTGTGAGCTGAAGGCTGATGAGGCTGGAATGTGGGCTGATAAAGCTTCAAAGGGGTGCACATGCATATTATGGGATGTCCTTTCTGAAATGATAAAGCCCTCCCAACCACAAGGCTTGGACAGCCGACTGGTGTGTTTCAAAGTTAACTAGGCTTCAATCTGTATACTTGTTTGGCTTGTCTGTTAGTTGATGTTTCCTTTTGGTTTTGGATTCAGGGAATAAAATGTGTTGAATGTTGGAGAGGCAGTTACTGTTTATTCTTAGTTTTCCCACATAAAGCCTGACTGTGCTTAAGTCCCCCCCACACACGCATACACCCCGGTGCACAGTGACTCAAAGCATTGACAGCTCTGTGGAAATTCCCATATAAATGTCTCTCCTCCTCACCCAACTACTGCCAACCAGTCCACTTTTCCCCCTGAGATTTTTCTTCAGGACCACAGCCACCTAATCTCATTAATGTACCTCAGCCTGCCAACAGTGTTTCTTGATTTTCCCCCCCTGCTTTTATTTATTTATTGTCTTTGAAAGGGGTCACACATGCCGTGCTGCAGCATGCATGTGGAGGACAGAAGACACAGGGAGTCAGTTGTTTCCTTCCCTTATATGGGCTGTGGGAATTGAGTTTAGATTATCAGGCTTGGCATAAGTACCCTTCCCACTGAACTGCCTCAGTGGCCCTCAATGGTATTCCTTTTCTTCTCTTTTCAATTTATCATCCTCTCATGTCACATCCTGACCACAGACTCCCCTCACTCCTCTCCTCCCTGTCCCCCTATCTCCCCTCTTCCCCAGATGGAATCCTCCTCTGTTTCTCTTCAGAAAAGAAGGGATTTACATCCCCCCCCCTTTCCAGGGATATCAACGGAAAACAGCATAACAATATGCAGTAAGACTAGAGATAAATCCTCATATCAAGGCTGGGTGAGGCAACCCAGCAGAAGGAAAAGGATCCCACAGGCAGGCAGAAGAGTCAGAGGTACCTGCACTCTCACAAAATCCCCAAGCTAAACAACCACAGTGCCCACGCAGGCTCCCTTGGTTGCCCTTTCGGTGTCTGTGAGCTCCTAGGAGTCCTGCTTAGTTGGTTCTGTGGACTACATTCTGCTGTCCTCCATCCCTCTGGCTCCCGGGACTCCTCAGTATTAATACTAAGAATACACTACCATCAGTTCTAAAGACCTTTACAAATAAAAGGGTCCGATGATTATGGCAGGGTAAGGCATAATCTCACCCAATCTGTTCTTTTGTGTTTTTATTTTGAGACCTATACTCTCTCAATTTCTGTGGTCAAGGAAAGTAATCTTCTGAGAGGGTAAGAAATTTCCCAACACAGGAGGACTGAAGCTCCCATCTCCCCACCTCCAAGCTCCATCCTGATTGCCACATGGCTGCTGGGAGAATCCCTTGGGCAGCATGCTTCCCTTTGCTGTCTGTCCCCACCCTGTCCCCCTGCTATGGCTGCTTTCCTAATTTCCTTTGCTTTCATGGATTCTTTCCTATGCTCAGCCCTGTGACTCTAGGCCTCTATTTGAAAATCAACCTTCTTCTCCCTGGCTCACTTCTCAAACTACCCCTGCCTCCAGTGGATTTGAATAAGCGCTGGCAGGCTCCCCATGAAGCACAGCCTGAGTTCCCCACATTTCCACAGCATATCTGAACACTCTCTTTCCAGTATCGCCTTGTCCGGCACTGCCTTTAGGCATGTATCTGCCTGGCCTGGCCTTTCTCACCGGCTTGTCTCCCTTTGATCGTATTGTGGAATCATTTACCAACTTTAATTAAACATGAGGAACTTAGATTGTGTTTTTGGCATCTAGATGAAATGTTTTAAGGACTCAGTCTTTGTAGGGAACTATTCCAGTGTCTGTGGGTATCGTTACAGTGTCTGCTGGTGTGTATGCCCTTCCAAATTGGCAGTGGGGTGGCTTTGTCATGTGGTTTTCTGTTGATGGGTTAAGTACTGTTAGTCTAAAGAGAAGTGGACACAAAAGTTCCCAAAAAGACAGATGATGATTTCTGATGTTTGCTGTCTCTGCCTCCATCTTGCTTTCTGAGTAGCCAAAAAGAAGGTCAAAAACAGCAAAGTGGAAGGCCGGGCTTCTAGACTTTTAGACAACATTAAATCTCTGGGTGAAACTGGTGATCAAGTAAGGCTTTCCTTTGTCTACACTCAGATCTTGTCTTAAGAAACGACTTAGGTCACCAACTTTTGTTTTAATCATTGAATGTGGTTTTGTTGTTGTTGCTTCAGAGACTTAAAAATATCCAGCTGATCAATGTGTGGGGGAGATGGCATGAAGAAGCATCCCTGAACACACACAGACATGGACATCACACACACACACACACACACACACACAGAGAGAGAGATACACACATACAGACACACACATGGACACACATATACACATGGACACACATGGACCCACTTGGACAGGCACACATACATGGTCTGAAAACTGCTGATTTAAGCCAAGCGTTTTCTTTTTATTTTACCAAGCAAGCCACATGTGTTGAAAGGCCGGCTAAGGTTGGAGTGAGTTTAGCAGCTCAGACATTCTTGAAAGAAGAGTGTGTGTGTGCTGTAAGATTTTTATCCTTCTCGAATTATCTGCCTGTAGGGCACTCAGCTTAAAATATCAAGCCCATCCAAATGTCTTCAGTGCTGAAACTTCCCTGGAGTTCATAAAGCAAAGACCTTTAAATGTTACATATCCCTGCTCAAGTCTCTAGAACCCCAGATGGTGGTGTCTTGCTCCCCAACTGGCTGAGCTCCCAAAGGCAGCGCCATCTTTAACACAGACAAGTTGGATAGTTGGATCACAGTCTCTCCTTCACCTGCAGGACTTAAGCAAGATCTAAATGGTTTTTTTCTTTGAACATTGACTTCCTCTCTGGGTGGATGTTAAAGGCAATCCAAATTGACCCATGCTTCTAGAAAGAAAATTGATCAAAACTTTTCGGTTTGACTTTTTGGTTCTAAATGACTGTTCTCTGTTCGAATGTTTGAACTTTCTCTCACTCCTATTATAATTTAACATTTGTCAATGACCTCAGTTGTTAATTAGTGCTATATGAATGTGTTTTAGAATATTACCGCATCCACAAGGTGCCTTAGGGACACTTTAGAGACAGAACATATTACAGCGGATTTGTAATGGCTAGAATAGAATCATTTAGCACTTTAGTTGTCAGAGAATTGTTCAGATTTTATACTAGCTGAAAAAAAGTTTATGCTTCTACAGCTTATAGAAAAGTGGGTGTGTGTTTCTTTCCTGATCCATGTTTCCCCGCTGCTTTCCACTTTATGGCTAGAATGGAAATAAGATTTCTTGGTCCCTAGACACAGACATGCATCAGAATCACATTAGTGTGGTGTTAATCTAACAAGATTCGCTTTCCCCTTGAATCCTAGATTGTTTTGTGGATGTTGTGGTTGGATTTGATATCTCAAGCCAGCAGAGAGGGCAGACTTTGCTCGAAGGTCAGCCTTGGATGGGAACCTACCTCCAAGACCTCTTACGTGCAATCAGCTCCCTCAGTGGAGTAAGCTGTGAGGTGGGCACAGAGACTCAGGTGAGCATAGCTTTTCAAGTGGCGAATGCTATGGAAAGATACCCTTCCAAGTTTGAGATCTACAGTGAGAACATCCTGAACAGCCTGCAGGGTGTGACAGTGAATGGCCCTTCTCATCTCAACGCAGACCTGCTGAGTTCTCTGTGGGATACCTTTCAGAATAAGTCTGCAGCTCGAGGGAAGGTAACGTGGCTTTAGTTTGTGTGCCTGTCTGCAGTTTTCAGTGAACTTGTTGCTAACATTTTTCCCCTCATTTTTCTAAAACCTACCGTAGGTGGTCCTTCTATTTTCAGATGGATTGGATGATGGCATTGAGAAACTTGAACAGAAGTCTGATGAACTCAGAAAGGAAGGTACCGAATGTGGGGGAGGGGTAGGAATGAGTTTAAGTGTTTACTTATTAAAGTAGGGTTTTACTTTGTACCCCAGGCTAGCCTGGAGCTTCCTAGGTAATAGACTATGGCCCATGCTTCACCTTCTCTTAGGATTTGCTCCTAAAAACCTTTCCTGGAGGATGAGCCTGCCTTTCTCACAGGGTGTTGCAACTTTGTCACATGTGAGTGAACAGGAAGAGTCTCCTTAACCAAGAAACATGATCATTGAAAGACTTCTAACACTAACCATTTCCAGTCTTGCAAGCTTTTTTTTTGGACACATTGCCTCGGGTGTTGGGGTTTTTATAATTAGTTCCTTCCTTCAGAGCATAGAAGGACCAACTATGATGCTTGTGTACTGCCTCAAAGCTCTGGAGCCAGGCATCTGGCTTTTAGAACCAACAGCCAGTCTGACTTGTTGTTGGGTCCAATTAAAATATAGGCCAGTAGAGGCACAAGCAACCACATGTTCTGTGCTCTGACTTGACTAGAGTGGGACCAGTCTCCTATAAGTGGGTACTGCTGTTCTCCCATCCACATCTCTGCTGCCCACAGGATCACCCACCTGCCAATCACTCAGAGCCGTGTGCTCCCTGAAGAATTACCATTGGAAAGTTACTCTCCATTTCACTCCTGGGCAGTACAGATTTTGGTCTCAAATGACACCAGGGCTGTAATTTATGCCCCAGAACTCTCTAAGGTCAAGTTCAAAGCTAGGGGGATTGCTCATGTCCTGCCCCACCCTCTTTCCTTCACCCCCTTTCTTCTGAGGACTTTTCAATACGTTGTGTCTGTCCAAACCTTTACCTTAGGTTCTGTTCTGGGAGCCTGCTCTAGTACACCTGCCTCTCCAGAATCTGTGTTTTCTGCTGAGTTCTCTCCTCAACCTTAAACAAATTGCAGAGTTCTCTGGATTTATATAGATTGAAGGCTTTTGTTTAACCCTTTATCGACTGAAGCTGCCTTCTCTTTATTCTATCAAATCTTGGTCTTTGTTTACGAGCTCTAAACAGATTTTGATTAACATTGACAAGGCTTTAAGGCACCTGGTTTGAGAGGACAATTTTGTTGTCATCCTCGAGATTTTAATTATTTCAGTTTCTTTGTGAGTGTGTGTGAGTGTGTGTGTGTGTGTGTGTGTGTGTGTGTGTGTAGGAGAGGGGGATATTATCTCTTGTCAATGGTGTTAAAGCATCTTCTCGGAAGCATTTTGCAACATCTAGAGTTCCAAGACTATTCTTTCTCCATCTCCTGAAAAAAAAAGAAAAGAAAGGAAAAGAAAATCTGTATCAACTTCAGAAGCTAATGTGTGTGTGTGTGTGTTCCTCAGAAATTCAGAATCTTTGAGAAAGGGATAAAGGAATGGCAGCAGTAGTATCCTACATGTAGACTGGGGTTTGAATTTATTCATTAAGGGCTAAAAGTCAAATGTCTTAGAGTGTCCTCATGAAGTAGTTCTTTCTTCTCACCGCTTTTAAAGGTTGTTCTTCCTTGATTCATTTCTAGCAACTGAAGACATTGCATTGAAGGCTGTGACTCATGTAGTGAATGAGTCTGGAGGGAGCGTGATTGAATGCTCCAGTTCCGAGAATCATACCCATAAATAATAGCTGTATGCATATTTCCCACATGTCAGGATCCCACGGATCTTGTAACGCTCACATTTTCACACTTCCTGAAGTTTGTAAGGAAAAGCAGATGTGACAATACTTTTCTTTTATAAATAAATCCGTAAGCATGCTTTCCCTTGTCAGTAATGCCCAACTCAGCAGCACAGTGTTGCTGTCCCAGCCCACCTACAGACACATTCTTCTCTGTCCACCTCCTTCCTTTAGAAGGGTGACCAGCTGGTTATTCTAGTTTGTCTGGGACAGGGCAAGAATTTTACAGGACTAACACCAGAAAAGTCTCAAACTAGAATAAGCTGGCCATCTGATTCAAACCTTTCTTACTTTATTTCCTTCAGTTAACCACTGAATCGACTTCTCCAGTCGTAGACACACACACACACACACACACACACACACACACACACACACACACACAAACCTGCCCCCGGACTGTACTGTCTTATTCTCTTCATTCAAGCTATATCATTCAGACTTACCTAAGAAGGGACCTTGGTGCCAGGAAAGCCCTTGAGTATTTCCTTATCTGCTTTGGTATTTAGGTCTCCAAATCCCACCCAGATCATGTCACATGCATTCGTAGGAGAACGAGCAAGTGCAGGGCTACCCTTGGTTCCATGATTACACCTTCTGTACATTTTTGCTAAAGTGTCCTTGAGTGTGTAAGGCTTTGGAATTAGGCTCTGGATGAAAGCCTAAGAAGACCAGGAAGTCAAGAGCTTTATTTCTCTAAGCCTCAGTTCTCTTGTCTGTAAAGTAAAATATGTTTTGAATCCTATCTGTGTGTCTAATAGGGTACAAATAAAAACAATGCGTGTGAATCATTTAACTGTCTCCCAGGTACATCGCAGTTAGGAAAGAAAGCTAAAAATTCCTGTTAGGTAGGATGATTGCCAGGCTACTTAATGCTTACTTTCCAAAACCAATCACTGGCAACCCTACCCTAAGCCATAACGTTTATTTGAGATATCCTGATCTATAAAATTCCAAGGCTTATGAGATGCTGCTCTCAGTGATTAACATTTGTTTCCACTTAAAGTCACAACTGGAGCAGCAGTTCCTTATGAGGTCATGGAGAGCCCTTACTTTTCATGCATTTGTATGTGCCTGCTTCTAGTTTATGTGTCCCATATCTACCACACGTGTGCAGGGGCCTCCAGGGACCAGAAGAGGAACTGTGTTACAGGCGGTGTCAAGGCACCCTGTAGGCGCTGGGCACCAAACCCAGGCCCTCGGCAAGAGCAGCAAGTGCTCTAAACTGCTGAGTCATCTCTCCTGCCTTTAAACACATTTCTGTTTCTGTTTCTACATTGTTTCTGTACACAGAGCTGGTGCTTGAATTTAGGCATCACATATGCTAGGCGACTGCTCTGCCTTCTGGGAGGTTTGTTTGAATCCATATTCGGGTTCAGTCGATGTGGACTAAGGCCTAAGATCCCAATTCTTTTTTTGAATTGCTCATCTTCCCATGCGTTTCTTTATTTTATTGAAAGGTGCTAGTCATTGTGGGTGTCTACCTCGGGAAAATTGGTACTTCCGCAGAAGCTCCGAGGTGATTCTGACATTGTGGCTTTAATAATCTTCCACAAAGGGGGAAAAAAAAACCCTAGAGCCTTCACTTTCTTGATGTGTGGATTCCGAAGTACTTTGGCAAGCTGTGTAGACAGACCTTTGGTTAACTCACTGGCTCACTTCAATCAATAAGCTCTGAAATCCTGCCATTGCACCCCCCCCCCCCCAGTTTAATTCACTTAGTATTGTGCTATTATTTACTAGCATTGTATAATGGGATTAGAGGACATAGGCAATAGAAAGCAGCTGTCTGCTGAGGCTAGTGATTTAAGTAGGCTGAATGATTTAAGAGAGGCAAGCCCGCTTCACCTGGAGAATGTGTTGAGCAGGCCTGAATGCCCTCCTGACCATTGCCGTGGTGGATGGAGCTGCTGATTCCAGTGACCTGGCTGACCTTCTTTACATTGAATTTGGGAAAGGATTTGAGTACAGAACACAGTTTACCATTGGAATGAGGAACCTTGGGAGTCAGCTGTCAAAGCAACTAGTAAGTGACTCAGAAAAGGCTGGAGGGTTTAAGCAAATGCACCACCACTGGGCTGGGTAGAGCCTTAGCTCCAATAGTTTAATCCTTTGGTTATCTTGCATACAGGTTTAATATTGATGAGTATAGATTTGAACTAATACTGACCTTTTAAGTAAAGATGAGATGGGCCTTTATGAATTTAATGAACAGTCTAAGAACATGGCGCTCTAAGGATATATAGTACAGTGGGTCAAAGGTGTTTCACAGATACTCTGGGAACAAAAGAATGAATTAAGAGGAAAAGAAGAAGACACTTAAACAGCACCAGCTGTGCTGGCCAGATCAACCCGTGAGTCTAGCATACCGATGAACCTGAGTCAGAGACAGGCCCAGGGCTGTTCCCTGGGCCAGCAGGTTCTCAGGTTCCATGTGGCTCTGAGCATCACAGCTCACGGTGCCTCTGATGTTCAAAAGTGTGCTTTCCCTCCAGCGCAGCCTGTGAATGACAGCCCGTTTAGTGTGGCGTTCAAGCAGAGAAACAAAGCCTGCTAGGAGTGTGGGGGAGGAGCTAGGCATTGTGGACCTCCCTGGTGGACTTTGTGAGCTGAGCCTAGCTAGCAAGCGAGCAGCCAGCAAGGGATTTTCTAGAGTCGTCTCTGCTCTGCCAGACCCTTATGCTCTTGCTCTGTTTTTACGATCTCACACCTAGAAAAGATGTGTCTTCACCATGTTATTTCAGAAATCTACAAAGAGTAAAACTTGAGTGTGAACATTAATGAGTCTTGGCATGTTCCTGATTTTACTCTGAATGGCTAATGATTTGGAATTTGTTCATAATTTACAGAATCTTTATTCAGTATACCAGGACACTTTCTGATGAAGGGCTATTCTTTACCTGTAGAAATGAAGTATAGCATTTACTGCAAACTGAATTTTCCTAAAAATGAATCTACTAGATAGTTTGCAAAAATAAATGGATAGCACTATGTTGGCTATTCAGGAGATGTCAAAGTAAGTCCAGAGTGAAATTCACATTTTAAATACATAATAATTTTGTTTTGGCCATCACATAAAGAGAATATTCTCATGCTCGCACTCTCTGTAGCAAATGGTTCTAAAATGTTGGCACGCAGCTGGCATTTCTGAAGTCACATCAGAACTCTCTTAGATGTGTTTCCAGGTGACACTGTTCCAAGCAGCGTTTCAAAGTACACAGTCTGACACTACTAACATGATGATATTTTACAAATGAAGCCATGAGAATACAGCATGCCTTTATTTTACTGAACAAAGCATGTGGGGCAGAATTTGTAGGGTGATCAACTATGAGCAAAAGCTAGGGTGAGGTGTGTTGACAAGAGGCACCCCCATTAATAATTAGCATGCAGTGAACTGGTCATGGCTGAGATGATGCCGTCTGCAGAGATGGAGCACTTGTGGGTTGATCAGGAATTCCTCACAGGGTAGATAGCAGGACTCAAAAGTGGGAGTAGACTCTTAGCGATGATAAGAAGAATAAGAAACCGTCTGCTACTGGAGACCCCACAGTGGAGCTCATGTGTGGGATTTGGGGATCAAAGCCACTGAATAATTATGCTCATGTTCCCCCAAGATCAATGTTGCAGAAAGGACCTGCTGCTGTCTGCTCTGCAAGTGCACAGGAGGGGACGGCACCATGGGGGATCCAGGCTCAGCAGGAAAAAAGGTGACTTTATCTCAGACTTACAGCTCCCACTATGAACCCTAGCATGCCTTTCCGATATGAACTGGGGTGGAAATAGAGAGGTTTTGCCTGCCAGACTGAGCCTCTGGAGGAAGCTGACCATTTATCGTGATGCCCCTTTTCCCCATCAGATTAGATAGTTGCTATTCTCCTTGGTCTTTTAAATTAGAATTGTCTGGAAGTTCTTCAAGGGGTTTTGAGAGACACAGTGGTCAGGACCGTTGATGAGTCCAGTATTCAAGCAACAATGGTAATGCAGAAAAACCCTGTGCTCCTCATGCTGAAGGGTGAAAGCTTCCTCCACACCAGTAACCCACTTCACTTTCCTGTTTTGATCTTGGCAGTGACATTAAAATCACGGCAATATTGTATATAGTTTGCTGAAAATCAAACTTGGGTCACTCTACCATAGCAGCGAATGTGACAGTGTCACCGTCCCTAGACGTACATACAGAAGTGGGCCAGACAGTTTTGTTTTGTTTGTTCATAATACTAATTCATATATTTCCTAAGTAGGGAACATTTATATATCCTTGCATAAAAATACTATTTCAGGCATTAGGACATGTTCAAATATGTCCAAACTCACTATGAGACACATTTAATGATCTTAATACTGCTACTGAACATATGGGTTGGATTTGTGACCACCATACCATATTGTTCCCCAATCACTAGAGCTGTGCCACTGTAGAAAACTTTGAATTAATTTTTTCTGGAATGCTTAGGCCTTATGGAAGTAGAATACTAGAATTTAAAAATATATCAAAAACCAGAATAGAAAGAAATGTGTGTGGCCTGGTTTTCTATGTATGGCAGTAGGTCCTAAAACAGAAGTGTTATTTTGATGAAAAGAGAATAATTCTAGTCTGCCAAGAACAAATATATTTGTCTAGAGAGGAATGTGGACTCTGTTGGTATTCCTGAAGACAGTGAAGGCCAGTGTACTATCACAAGTAGACACATGTATGCACCCATATGTGTTCACACCCATGCACACACATACCAGCTACCACTGCGCATACATACATGCATATAAGCATGCATGTATTACATACATACACTCTCATATCCATGTCTAAAGTTCCCGCCCATGAGTGCACATGAATATCTGGATCCTTGGGTGGAAATTTCTTTTCTTTAGTTTGTATAAACACCGCTAGCTTGAGATTTGGAAAGCCAGGGGCATTATCAAACTCCCCTGTTGCACATGAAGTCTAACCTCAAAATGATGGATCTGCCCTGCAGACTCTCATTTCCCAGACTGTGGAGTGCTCATGTTTTCTCCTCTTTCCTTTTTCCAGGGACCCCCAGGATTTAAGGGCAGCGAAGGCTACGTGGGAGAAGAGGGCATTGCTGTAAGTCAAGACCTATCCCTACAAACAGAAGGAGGGAAACAAAGACCAGGCTCTGAGGATTCAGATGTAGCATCTTGGGTCTTTCCTGACCCTCCTTGTGCCTGGGAAACACTTTTCCTCAGAGGTCGTTTCTCTACCGCCTTGCTCTGACTTACCCACCTACACTGCACAGTGAACTTGGTGTGAAAGGTAGTGTCTCTGCCATTTGCCCAGGTCATTTAGTAATTAAACCAATGCACCACATAACTTGTCAGAAACCCTTCCCTCCCTCCTTCCTCCTCCTTCCCTCTCTCCTCCCCCTCCCCTTCTCTTTTCTCCCCTTTTTCTCTTCTATGCATCCAGTCATGTGTTCATTTGGCAATATATATTTAAGCTTCTTACTGAACACTTCATTGTTTATTAAAAATAAAAAACCCACTGATGCACATATCCAACACAGAGCATGCTAGCAGTGTGAGCACCCCAGAAATGAGAAAAAATTATACCGAACAAAGATACCCTGCTCCTACCTTAGGGACCTTTCCATGCTAGCGAGAAGACAAACAAGGAAACTGTGTCCAGCTGTTCTACACATGGCTGTGCTGAAGGCACAGGGAGTTGATGGTATTGAGCAAGAATAGGAACCTAATGGCTTGCTCCTACCCAGTCAGAGCTGACCCTGGGAAGAAAAGGCTACAATACAATGGGTAACACATGGGCAGGCACGTGAAGGATAACCAGGAGTTCTCCGGGTAAAGCGTGTGGGAAATCCTATTCTACTGCAAAGGGGAACCGTGTGTTCAGAACAGCAATGGAGTCAAAGGATTGGGATTGGGAGTTGGCAGAATGGCACATGGTTAATGTGGCTGGACACTGCAGATGTCCCCTGGAGAAGACTCGATGGTGTCAAGCTATGGACAGTGAGTGACGGCGAGCATAGGAGTGGGATCAGGCAGCATCATGGGTAATGCTCAGACCGAGGTCATGGGTCGAGTCCTGAATCTTAGCCTAGGGCGGAATGAACACGCATGGTAAGGAGGTTAAAAGGGGGCAATGTGGTGGCCACCTGGGGAAAGGGAAGCTCCATGCAGGCGGTGTGCAGGTGGCATCCAGAGCAAAGGTTGTCATCATTGTAGATCTGGTTTACTTCCATTCTTTGTTTTCATAGGCTGGAGTCCCAGAATGTAAGTCATGAACGGACAGATGTTTTCTTAAAAACAAAACCAAAAAAACCTTGTCAAGTGTCCAGTAGAGATTCCAGATCATACTAGCACACACTGATCTGGATTTGTGTTTTTCTGCTTTTCCTTAGGGAGAAAGAGGAGCCACTGGACCAATGGGAGAGCAAGGTACGAAGGGATGCTTCGGTGCCAAAGGGCCTAAGGTAAGGATTCTATAAGACCTACCCACGCCATGCCGTGATGTCATCCTGGCAGCCCATTGTGCTTCCCACACTCATACCGCTGTCCTTTCTGTTTTCAGGGAACCAGAGGACTCAGTGGAAAAGAGGTACAGCACCAGGCCCTGTATATTATTTACCCTTCAGTTATTTGGAAAATTTTGATTTTTTTTTTTGAGATTATAATTACAGTATTTCTCTCTTCCCTTTCTTCCATCCAAACCATCTCATTTAATGCTCCTTTCTCTCTTTCACATCCATGGCCTCTTTTTTTGTTAATTGTTGTTGCATGCCTATATGTACATGCATATAAAAACAGCCCGCTCGGTCTCTATAATGTTCCTTGTATGTATGTTTTCAGAGTTGACCGGTCAATGCTGGATGACCAGTTGCTGTGCCCTTCCTTGGGAACACTATTGATTTCTCCTGTTTGCACTCTTACTGACTTTAGTTCTTTGAGCAGGATTGCGGGCTCTTTCCATTCCCCCGATGTTTCTATTGCTGCTACCCTTGTTTAACTCTTGTTTACGTAGTCACGTTGGCGAGATTTTATGAGTGTAGTTTCTGATATTACCAGGAGATGCAGTCTCACAGCAAACTCCCTGATCTCCTGGGTCTCACCGTCCTCCTTTTCCTTCTCCTACGATGTTCCCTAGGCCTTAGTGCAGAAGTGTTTTCTAGGTATATCCATTATGACTGTGCCCCCAAACTCTGCTTTTGGATTGGTTGTGACTTTCGGGAGTGGCCTCTGTCTGCTGCCACAAGAGAAGTTTCCTTGATGTGTGGGAGGTGTAAGGAGAACACTTACCTGGAGTGTGAGGACAAATGTGTAGATTGTTGTTTGGGAGTTGCTAGGTTAGAAAAATTGTGGGTTCTCCATCAAGATCCACGACTTCACTAGCACTGAGAGGCTGGCTAGGTTTCAAGTACCATGTTTTTACTCTTGCTGAGCTGGTCTTAAGTACAGTTAGAGAGTTGTTGGTTACCACCGAGGTGTACATGCCACTACTGCGCCTTTAGGATTATCGTGCCATGCTGGTCTTGGTGGTTTATGGGCATCATAGCTGGCAAAGACAGTTGGTTGTCTCCCTTCTTTGGAAGCTTACATGGTGCCTTCTGGTACCATGAAGGATACGGGCTAGTCCTCGGGGAGGAGGCATTAAGGTCAGTTCTAGTTCTGAGTCTCTGGGTTCTGGGTCTGAGAAGAATGGAGTCTTCAGCGGTGGGGACTTACCTTCCACCTCTGTGGGGCAACCAAGGACAAAACTAATAGGTTGTATGTTTGGGGGTCTCATGGACAGTCCTGGCCAACAATTTAAAAGAGGGCTTCTCTTGTCTGGTATTGGTTTTATTTTTAGGTGGTCTCTGGCTCTTGCAGAGACTGTTGTCAGCCCAAATAAGAAAAGCTCACCAAAATTATATATTTATACACTGAATTAAATGTATTATAGGGTCATTTTGGTAAACAGTTAATATGATTGCTTACTGCCCTGGCAGACATCCTTACTGGTATTTTACCCACTTCCCTCTTCCTCCTGGATTTTCTTCCCTACCCCTCCCTTCAGAGCCTCCCTTTGCCCATTTCCCCTATCAGGTGCCTTGCGCCCAGCTCTCCCCTTTGCCCTTCTCCGACCTTCTGTATTTACCTTCCTCCCGCCCCTAAGGAGCCCCCTTTCCCATTTTCCTAATCGGATAGCTTAGACCCTGCTATTGCCCTCCTGCTCCCCAGCCTCCCTATCCTGACAAGTCCCATTTTACTCCCCTAGGTTCTGTAGTCACTCCAGGCTACATACTCACATCTGAAAATTCGGAGTGAGGATCTCCAATGAGCAAGAACACACAGAATTTGCCTTTCTGGGTCTGGGTTCCCTCCCTCACTATGGTCTTTGCTAGTCCTGTCATTTACCTGCAGTTGATGATGTCGTGTGTCTTTCGGAATAGTATTCCATAGTGTGTATATAGCACAGTTTCATTATCAATTTGTCATCTGAAGGACATTTAGGTTGTTTCCATTTCCTAGCTATTGTGAATAGAGCAGCCATGAACATGGTTGAGGTAGTAACTGTGTAGTCTGATGTTCAGTCCTTTGGGTACACCAAGGTTGTGTAGCTGGGTGATATGGTAGATCCTATTTTTAGCCTTTTGATAGTTCTCATGAGGATCTCCATAGTGACCACAGCAGTTTGCAATCCCAGCAGCAATGAATGAGGCTCCCTTTTCCCATCATCCCTTCTGGCGTTTGTTGTTCATCATTTTGTTGGTATTTGGCCTTCTGACTGGTGTACCATGAACTCAACGTTGTCTTGATTTACGTTTTACCTCTGCCTCTCATTGTAGGCAGGCTCTGTTTGGCTTGACAGCTTCTAATCTTCAACAATACCCAGGCATCACCTAACAAAGAGGCTGTTGCTCAGCGCATAACCCAGAGACTGGTTTTTTTGTTTTTGGTGTATCTGCCAGATGTGCTCTATGTTCTAATCACATCTGTCTCTGCAGGGTGAAGTTGGGGAAGATGGGCTTGATGGATTAAATGGAGAACAGGTACAATGCTTGCCTCTTACCACAGACACCCTCCTCAGCTGGCTCTCATGGTGAAGATGAGAATTTGGACTTTCCCTTCTCCATTTTCTAGGGTGACAGTGGGATTCCTGGAAGAAGAGGAGAAAGGGGTGATGAGGGATCTCAGGTAGGGATTCAAGACTCAGAAACTATGAGCCTGCACAGTTTATAAATAAAACAACTTCCTTAGACTTGGTCACCAGATGTAGCTACAGACTGACTTAGGGACAAGTATTCATGAAGCCATCACATACAATGGTGAATGTTAATTTTCATGTGTCTGATGGGTTCTGCTATTCAGGGCTGAGCATCGCTAACCTTGACTCAGGTCTGTATGGTGTACATGTGTTTCTTAGCACACTGACCATGCCTTTTCTATGGAGGGCAACTGGAAACACGGAAGGCCTCTCATGGTGTCTTGAGGTCTTGTACCTCTTACAGCAACACTCCCTTTTCTTTCTCTTGAGTCCCATTGAGCCACATAGTCCTCAGTCTAGGGGAAGGGCCAGGCATGGCGGCACAATCATCAGGAAGAAAAGGTGGGTAGCTCTCTGTGTTTGAGCACCACTTGGTCTGTATAGTGAGTTCCAAGCCAGCCAAGGTTACATAATGAGGCCCTGTGTAAAACAAGACACACACACACACACACACACACACAGAGAGAGAGAGAGAGAGAGAGAGAGAGAGAGAGAGAGAGAGGGAGAGAGAGAGAGCATGAGAGCACACTAGAGAGAGAGCGAGAGAGAGAGCCCCCTATGATTGGATATCAGTTCACAGTTAATGTGAGAAATGAACAGATATAGAGAGGATAACAGTATTGAGGCCGTGGAAGAAGCTACTGCATTAAGAATGGGGGTGTGCATCGGCTGCAGTCTGTAGTGTGAGGCAGCTGCTGAGAGAACACGGCTCTCCTTCCTCTCCATCTGGGACACAGAGGCAGCCACTCACACCTTAGGCTTCTGCTTGCTCTTCATGGTGTGAGCAGTTGATTTTGAAATCTACTTTCTAGTTGTGAGATGTCCTTAGGCAAATGGCATGAACTTCGACTTTCCACTGCCTCATTAAAACAAAAGATTTAAAAAAAAAAAATCCTTTGCAGAAGACTGATAGTCAAGCAAGGTGACAAATGTGCCAGGAACAGAGTTCAGAGTGTGGTAAATAATGGAGGTCACCATGGGGTCACTTACTTGATGCCAAGAGCTTTTTTTTGTAGTTCCTTCTTCTAGATTTAAAACAACCTCAGTGGAAAAATATTTAATTACTCAAACCAGAGAGAATCTAAGCCCTTTCTTTATGCTTATTAAATTTATTAAAACCTCCCATCTTGTTTTTGTTCTGGTCTGTGTTTAACTTTAGGGAAGCCCAGGCAAGAGAGGGGCTTCTGGTGACCGTGGAGCAAAGGGCCTGCGAGGAGATCCGGTAAGTACATGCCCTGTGGGCTCCCTTCCATAGCAGAGAAATGTCTCATTTTAAGGCACTGTGGGCATACCCCTGAACTTACAACTTTGAAGTCTTAACTGGAGAAAGTAAATGCAGTTTCTGTGCCTATATCTTCTTCATGTTCATTCTTGTGCCTCAGAGTTAGGAAGGAATTCTAGTCCATTCAATTATTTTCCTGAGCACTCAAAAAAGCACAGAAGAAAGAAAAACCACCTTTTTGTCTATTCTTCCAAGATTCTAGTTCTGTTGAGAATAGCAGCTTCATCTTCCCAAATGAAGGACATGGGGAGGGTTCTGTCAGGCAACTGTCAGGAAGTGAATCTACCTGCTTATATAAGGTTACAATCCAGCCAACCAGGCACAATGTGCACAGCAATGCCGGAGCACTCCACGCCAGTGGAAGCCAGTGCCAAGGGCTTTCCCTCAGCATGCCTACAGTTCAGTGACTCTAAGAACAGCCATGAACTAGAGCTTCTTTTAAGAAATGAAAATGTTTGGTGAGCTTTTTGGTGAGCTGTGACACGCATCAGCATAGCGCCCAGCTGTAAAAGTCTGGGCTTGCTCACTGGAAGACGCCTATGTGCTCATCACCTGGGTAAAGAAATAAAACACACCTGAATCCTAGAAGCCCCTTGTGCGTGCTCCAATCACTCCCTCCCTCCCTAGGGTCATCACCGAACTAACACAGGATATCAGGTTTAACTGCCCTCGAGATTCATGTGAATAGGATCATTGCATATGTGATCTTCTGTCTCTGGCTGTTTTTGCTTCACTTCATAGTTGGGAGATGCATTCATGTTGTCTGTAACACACATCACTCAAGATCACTACTGTATAGTATTGCATTGGGTATTTATCATACATTTATCCGTCCTATTATTAATAGATGTATGTGATGTTTATATTAATTTAGTACTGTTGTGGATATTCTTTTGCATGTCCTTTGGTATATACATTACATCAAGTATATAGCTTAGAAACAGAATTTCTGGATGGTGGCATGTATGCCTATATTGAGCATAATCTTTACAATTCCCAAACTGTCTTAGTCAGGGTTTCTACTGCTGTGATGAAACATCATGACCAAGAAGCAAGCTGGGGAGGAAAGGGTTTATTCAGCTTATTCTTCCATATTGCTGTTCATCAGGACAGGAACTCATACAGGGCAGGACCCTGGAGGCAGGAGCTGATGCAGAGGCCATTGAGGGTGCTGCTTACTGGCTTGCTTCCCCTGGCTTGCTCAGCTACTGCACAAACATTTATCAAAAAGCTTGTAGTGAGCTACTCTCCCACCATACGGACAAGGTTAGTATTCTGTGTGTTGAGTAGAACACCTACAGTCTATGAAAACTGTTTTTTAGAATGCTGAGGGAGAGTGTAGGGAGCTGAGCATTGAAGGGACATTTGTCTGATACCCTCTTGGGTACACAATATGTTGATTAGACTAAAGATTTAGTGCGGTGTCAATGCTGTAAATAGCTTTATTTCAAGTGCAGAGGGCTGATGGCTGGCTCCATGTGTAGAGCCATTTATCATCAAGTTTGAGAGCCCAAGTTCAATCCCTGAGACCCGCGTGGTAGGCAGAGCGAACTGACTCCAGCACATTACCCTCTTACTCCCACAAACATGCCATGGCATACACGTGCCTACACAGTGTGTGCACCTGCACACAAATACAGAGTTTAAACAGGAATCTTTACCTGAAGATGATGCTGTGTGCTGGTCCGCATCTCCTGGTAATTTCAAATAACTTCAAGGTATGTCATGTAGCTTCAGGAAACAGTCATTTCACAAAAGGGTAAGCAAAAAATGGTGGCTCTAGAGTGTAAACATTTTAGCTTGATACAATGACCTCAAGCTCATTTGAGGCATCAATATACAATTTCCATTAGTTTGTTTTATCAGATATTCTCTTAATTGTCTGCCATGGACAGTGTGACTATATAGAGTGTTTTGCAAATCGGGTGGGCTCGATGACTTCGTGGGTACTTGATGCCCCAGGTGCAATCCCGGAACCACATGAAGGTGTGGGCGGAACTGACTCTACCAAGTTGCCCTCTGACCTCCACACATGTACCATACAGAGTTAGTTTTTTCATCTTTGTCTAAAGAACTTGAATACTGAAAGGGGATTTTTAGTTTTGAGAGCAATGATGTATGCTGTTAAGATGGCTGACAGTTGGTCCCACCAGAGCCTCTGACTGTTGGTCCCACCAGAGCTACACTGACCTTAGATAGGTCCCAGTGTTTAACTGTCCTTTCTCACCTGCTTGTAAAAGTGAAGCTCAGGTTTAAAATAGCTCTCCGTACGTTGGGTATGTGGTTTTAGCAGATTGCTATTTCTAGAACAATTGGGAAGAGCAACATTGACAGAATAAATAGGCCACACACAGGATCAGAATTTCCTCAGGAATTCTGCAAGTAACACAAATTCTAGGGAAAATATTTAAGCAAGATTTTGGAATTTCCCATTTTGACTAGATGATTTTATTTATTTGTTTGTTTAAGGCTAGCCTTGAGCTCTGAATCTTCCTGTTTGTACCTTCCAAGTACTAGGATCACAGATGTGTCCCCCCCCAACACACATACAAACACCCAGCTTTGATGGTGACTTTTTAAAAGTTCATACAATACCAGGAGAAAACTGAGCAAAACCTCTCTGATTTACAGAGACTAAGAAGTTCATCACCTGACAATACATTGTTACTAGAAGTCCATGTTTGGTCATAAATTTGTGTTTGACCAAGCAACTCGTGAATGTGCAAAGGTCGGAGGTTCTGTTCTGAAATGCTGGTGTGTAATTCTCCTTATGTTATCCTTCAGATTAGATATGTCCAGGGGAATAAAATTCCGGACTTGAGCAGGGCTTGGTGGCATACACATTTACTCCTAGGTCTCAGGAGGCAGAGGCAGGCAGATTTCTATGACTTCAAGGCCATCCTGGTCTACATAGAGAGTTCCCAGACCAGCCAAGGCTACACAGAGAATCTGTCTCAACATAAATAAGTGACTAACTAAATCCTGCAGGTGGCTTTTCTTCTCTTTATCATCCTCACTGAAATAATAGCTTTCCAGTTGTTTCATTTAGGTACGTCCATGTTTGGTGATGATGTAAGAGACGCGTATTTAACCTTAAGGAGGAAATGAAACTGTAGAAAATGACCCTGCTTTGGCAGAGAGGAGAATCAAGCACATTTAGTAACAACAATCTTTATAAATCCAGGTTCCTCTCTTTCTCCCTATTATCTTATAAGCTACTTAAGTCTGAGTCCAAACACTATTTAAAAAATAAATAAATAAAAAGGCTTACTAAGTATCTGGAGCAGTGCCTCATCCCTGTTGGTGATTGCAAATTGCTTATTGATTGATTGAAGGTAATCCAGAGTGCTGTCAGCAGACCAGCGGGGCAGCTGGCACTCTGCAGGGCTGTGCTACTGCTGTTCCTTCTTACCCTATTGGAGCATCGATTGCCTGGACGGGCTCTATTGATGGTCTCAGCACCGCGCATGCACAGTTCAACTGTGGTCCCCAAGTTAGAAGCCTTCTAGTTTTGACAGGCTCCATTGATGGTCTCAGCACCGCGCATGCACAGTTCGACTGTGGTCCCCAAGTTAGAAGCCTTCTAGTTTTGCCTGCTGAGGATGATATTCCCACACTGGTGCTATTTCCAGCACATTACTGTAGGGATGTTTGAGTGAATGTTGAAAAAGGAGCCTCCAGAGTTCAGGTTTTTCTTAAAAACCGGGGATGAGCATACGAGATTAGAACTTGGGGACAAACAGGTTGTCAGGTGTTCTGTGACTTCTCCGGGGGTATATTAACAAACATCTGCCCACACCAGATGACAGAACAAACAAATTATTGCATCCA
Source organism: Rhynchomys soricoides (assembly GCA_019843965.1). NCBI lineage: Eukaryota > Metazoa > Chordata > Mammalia > Rodentia > Muridae > Rhynchomys > Rhynchomys soricoides. Next base: position 9,529,977 of record JADRCH010000097.1, on the reverse strand, counting down.
AGTCTAGCCTAGTGAACCAGTGAGTTTAATCCAGGTTATTATGGGGACATAAATAAAGGGGTTATTTACAGGGGCACGGGTAACTTAGGGGCACCTGAAGGCTACCCCAGCAAGGGAAGGAGGGAGGGAGACTCAGCAAGATCTATATCCTAGAGTTCCTTGGTAACTCAGAGGCAGCTCACCCAGTGTCTCCCTTCCCCAGCAACTGTTCCTGCTCATGCAGTGTGACAGGCATGATCTTCAGCACTGGTCAGAGTTTGTGTAGGTGTGTGATGACCATGTCACGAGTGTTTAACTTCTACCAAAAAGAAAAGAGGAATCCTACAAGTTCACAAATGCACATTTGCCTGAGACTCCAGGAAAAGAGGGAAAGTGAGAGAGAAGGACGGACAGACTCTAGTCCCCTCTTGCTTTCCTTGTCCAAGCCTCCTGTAGAGAGTGCTTGCTCTCTCCCCATATGCTTACCTTGGGTATCCACTGAGTCTGCTAATAGCAGGCCAAGGAGGCGAATCAAATACTTGTGAACCACCTATCACTTTAACCCGGTTCTGCCTTTTTTGTTAAATTTACAGTCTATTAAAAACCTGTTCACCTTTTTTTCCTCTCTCTCTCTCTTTAGGGAACTCCTGGACGTGACAGCAGCATACAAGGACCCAAGGGCTTGAAAGGAGACCTTGGAAGACAAGTAATTATGTGGGCATTTGGAAGTAAATTTGCTACTGAGGTGGTTGTCAGGCTTGGAGTCTTAGAATGTAAAACACCTGAGGGGGGATTTGGACTAAGAGAATATGCTTAATACAAAACAAAAACAACCATTGTGGGAGCAAAAAGAACAAATCTTTCACCCCTGCTTATTTCGTGCTGCAAGACATTAGAAATATTGTCAACTTCTGAATGGAGACATTAGGAATGTTGTTTGTCAACTGGCCGCATTAGGCCACACTTACAAGGTCTTCATGAATACAAACATCTAAGCACTAGCTTAAAAGGAAGGACTTGTTGATTTAATAGAAAGACTTTTTTTAAAGGGCTACCAGAGTTATTGGCCATCCCAGTATCCAGGGATGCTAGGATGTTAGCCACACATGCTAGGAAGATGCAACCCTATTAGCCTGCTCTGGAAAGGCGAGAGCTGGTGATGGGGTGGCTTCTCCCACAAGGTAAATCTCTGGGGGTTGTTCTGAAATCTCACAGACCACAGTTTAGTCCCTTTAGTCTATTACTTAGGATTTTTAAAATGATGTGGATAGTGTATGTCTCTGGTGCCTTTTTGTTTTGTTTTTTTTTTTTTTTTTTTTTTGGTTTTTCAAGACAGGGTTTCTCTGTATGGCCCTGGCTGTCCTGGAACTCACTCTGTAGACCAGGCTGGCCTCGAACTCAGAAATCCACCTGCCTCTGCCTCCCAAGTGCTGGGACTAAAGACGTGCACCACCACTGCCCGGCCTCTGGTGCCTTTTAATGAGCAAGCTCCCTTGCTAACTCCCTGTAGAGAAGAAACCTGAGGTGGTAGGAAGGAGTCAGCCATGTTCCTTCCTTCTCAGATTTTGTCCATGACCAAACCCACCCCTATGTAAATCTTGCTAATCAATCATTCCATACTTTTGAACTCAGGGGAATTTTGAGGCTTTATTCATGGGCAGGTGTTAATCTACACAGGGTAGGCAAAGAAGCAGTCCAAAGGTAGGAATCTGGGGTCTGGGGAGTTGACTCACTTGGTAAAGTGCTCCATGCGAAAGCAGGAGGACCTGAGTTCAGATCCCCAAGACCTCCTTTAAAAGGCAGCTGTTGTGGCATAGACCTGTAATCTCACACTGGGCAAGAAGGTCCTCTGCTCTTTGACCAGCTAGTACTGCTGAATTTGTGAACTTCAGCTTTAGTTAGAGACCCTGTCTAAAACTATAAAGTGGAGAGCAATTGAGAGAGACCATCTGTCAACCTCTTAGCCTCCATGTGCACCTGAATACATGTTCAGGCTCCCACACAAATGCACACATACACAATCCAATGCATACAAAAGCTCCAACCTGCAGTGGCCTGCCAGCCACATTCAAGCTATGTTAAGTGACAGGATGGGGATAGTTTGAGTATTCTGACCCATGTCTCAAACATGAATTAGTGACAGTGAACAGTTGAAGCCTGAAACCATGTTGTTGGAGTTGTGATGCTGATCCCTGTGATTTATGACCAATGAAAGACAGTATCACAGTTCAGAAAAAGATGACTCTATCCCTCACATAAGCCCTTCTGGTACTTGGACAGATGTTAAGATGAAACCTGTAAGTGATGTAATGTTGCCGTCACACATTCTTTTGTTTCTCTGGCAGGGCAGAAGAGGCTGGCCAGGCTCTCCTGGAGCACCAGGCTCAAGAAGAATGACGGTAAGAGTCCTTTGAGGCAAGGAGCTTCTAGACTCATGGATCCCATAGCTGTGATAAAAGTAGCTGATCGTGGGGAGTTGGTGGGATTGTCGATGACCATGGATGCTATCTAGAGATACTGAGCTGTCTCAGAATGGGACTGACCTGGTAAAGCCCTTGAAGCCTAAGTAAGAAACTGTTGGCTGCACAGGAAATTACCCACAAGGAAAGATTGCCATGCTGAGATCAAAGAGTATTTGTCAATGAGAGGAAAGTGGTCAATGTTTAGCTTATGTGCTGACTTACCTGAAGTTGCCAGTGATTTTACTCAGTGTCCAAGCTTTATTGTCTGCTAAATTTTATGACTATTAAGAAAGTTGGGAAGAAAACTGGTTCTCCTTCCCTACAACCTAAAGTTCTTCGTCCATATTGGCGGGTCTACTGCTAATGTCAACATGCAGATCTTATTTAGGCAGTCATAGTGTTGAGATTTTAAAGGATTTCTACCCTTGTCATGTCTTAGGGTAGAAAGAGATGTAGGGGGTAAAAAATAATGTTAAATATAGTGAGCTCATATATAAAATTCTCAAAAATTAAAAATTGGAAATAAAAGAAGTTATAAGAGAAATAAAGAGAAGGTCTGTTGTAGGCATGTAGCCAAGGGTTAGACCAGGTTGTTGAATCCCTTAGGGATTCTGGTACCATGATAGAACACAACACCATGACCAAAGACAACTTGGGGAAGATGGGTTTATTTCAACTTACAACTCACACACCATGACTAAAGCAAGTCAAGGCAGGAACTCAACCTAGTATCCCCTGTCCAGTAGTGGTGGCATCACAGCTGGGTCCTCCTACATCAACCATGAAGAAGACAATACCCCACAAGCAAGCCTGCAAGCCAATCTTATGGAGGCATTTTCTCAATTAAAATATTCTCTTCCCAGATTTGTGTCAAGTTGCAATAGCTAGTCAGCACATTGTGGAACCCATTGGGGGGAGTTTTATTTTGTTTTTAGTTTATTTTATTGGCTTTGTTTAAATACACACTTTAAAACATTCCATGTGTGACTGCTTAGAAAAGCACACAGAGATTCCAAATAGAAAGCCTTTATCTAATAAGATACTATTTAAAGGAATTCACTTCCACACCTGCGTTACAGTCTAAATTACACCAATTTTGTCTCATTTCACAGCATTTTCTTTTCCATTCTTTGTTAAACTATCCAGCCTGCTCACCCCATCTCTCAAAATGCAAAATGTCTTAAAATTGAGCACAAATAAAAACTAGTTGAGCAGGTGGCACTCAAGAGGCATTGTGTTTTCTGGGCAGAAGTGGTTTATGAAACTAGCTATTAGACTTGCCAGGAAAGTGTTTTTGCATCTGGAAGCTCACCCATGTTCTTCATGCGGCTAGGGAATGGAAATAGGACCGGAGATTACATTCAAACTGTGCAGAGTGTAATTGTTAGCAACTGGGTTTCGCTAAGGTTGCTTCAATGCATATGGAGATATGGGAGTATTTATCCTCTGCTCTTAGCTTTCTGAAAGGGTGTCCTTGCAGGCTTACATCCCCCTGAAAAACATTTTCAGTGTTAAAAATGCCCCTCCCCCCGGAAATCCTGTTGTGAAGGAATGTGTATTTATTTTTTGTGGCCCCCAGAGGTCCCCACATTGGTGATAGGTTCCTCTGTGTCATGCAGGAGTCAAAGCAGGACTAGCAGGGGTACAGCCTCAGCTAGTCCTCTTTTGTGCAACTCAGCAAAATAAAGTAGAAAGCCTCAATGACCCCACCTTCCAGCCACAGACAAGGACTGACACCGGTCAACTAGCTTTGCATGTGGACTACAGAGAGGAAGTTCACATGCCACTTAGCTATGAATCCAGGATTAGATTTCTCTCAGTCACTTCATCATCCAGAAATTACTGGTGAACACAGCTCTGCAGATTTGAAATGTTGATTCTGAGAGGAACAGGGGATAGCCCCATACATACCAGTGAGCAGAGGAGGCCATAAAAGATAGACACTGAATTGTGTTTTGTTTGGATCACTGGTGACCAGAAACCAAGACCAGGGAGGCTGCAAACAGTGAGGGGACAGGGAGTCAGTAAAGATTTTGACAGATACTCTGAAGCCTGGAGGGCTTCATGTGAATCCCAAGAATCTTCTAAATGCCTAAAGCTGGAGGAAGATGCAAGATTTCTCTTGACCCCAAGGTGTTTTAGACAGTGTCTCCATGTCCCACTACACGTCCCCAAGGGTGTTCAGTCTACAGGGTTCCTTCCAAAGATGGCCAGTCTTTGTTGTCAATAAATTGGATGATTAATCAAACCACAAAAGAGAGTAGGGATATTCATGCCCAAATGGCAAATTAACCCCCCTCCCACGCCTTCCCCATTAGAAGAAGTGTTACTGAGAGGAAAGAGAAACTCTGGCAAACAGTTGAAGTCTGAAAGAACCAAAGCCCAAATTTTTGCTCTGAGTAAAAGCTTCAAGAATTGACAGGACAAAAGGTGTCAACTGGTAGACCTTGAGGAGCACAGGAAAGCAAAGAGGAAGTGAGATTGACAGGGTGGCAGAAATGGTGCCACTGGGCTCCCGGGTCCTTAATTTTACTTTTCTGTTCAAGAGAAGCTAAATGCAATACTTACATTTTAAAGATTTTATTGTTTTTTTTTTAATGCGTATGAGTATTTTGTGTGTCTGTGCACCCTTTCACGCAGTGCCCGTGGATGTCAACAGAGGGCATTGGATCCCCTAGAACTAGAGGTACAAATGGTTGTAGCTGCCATGTGAGTGCTGGGAACTGAACCTGGGTCCTCTGGAAGAGCAACAAGTACTGACCCAACTGTCCAGCCCAATACTGAAATTTTAAATGGATAATCACATGACCTCCCCCCCCCCTTTTCAATAAAAGTGCCATTGTGTAGAATGCTACCAGAAAAATCCCATAAGTGCAGGAATCGTGACTATCAAAAATGACTACTTCTTTCTTCTAGATACTTTTTAAATGTTTAAGTGTCTTGTCTTTCTATACGTGTGTATGTGCACCTATGCCTGGTGTCCTCAGAGGTGAGAGGAGGGATTGGTTTCCCTGTATCTACAGGGATTGTTTCATCTGTATCTACAGATGGTTGTGAGCTATCATGTGGGTGCTGGGAACTGAACCTGGGTCCTCTGCATGAGCAGCAAGTGCTCTTAACCTCCGAGTCATCTCTCCCACTCTGCTAATGTGTATTTCTTTATGGGTGATGTGGGATGATTTTACATTTTTGCTTGATCTGCATTCAAATATTAAGGATTTATTATTTTAATAATTGTAAAAAGTTATTCTCCTTTAAGAAAAAATATGTTATTTATAAAACTGTAAAGTATAGGTAGACACTGGGCTGAGGGTGTAGCTCAGTGGCCGAGTCCTTCTCTCATGTCCAAAGCTCTCTGTTCCATTACCAGCACTTTATATACCCACAAAATATGTATATGGATGAAGAACATGGAGGAATCCTTAGTGCAATAAAATGCTGCAGAATTGGCAAGTGGTTAGAGAGTGGCCAGTAGTAGAGGCTGGGGATAGCATGCAGGGAAGTGGGTTCCAGTTAACCCAGTCGATTCTCTATTCACTTGGCAAACACTGAACACCTCAATGAAGCAGCAACTCACTGAGTCCTAGAGCTAAGAACTCAAACAAGAGTTCTTTTCTCTACAGGAAATAAGAACCCTGGGGTAAACCATAGCAAAGTTTCTCCACTTTGTTTGAAGCATTGCTTGTGGGGAATGTCTGTATTGTGCATAGAAAGATGTTCATCTCTCCCCTGACCTCAGCTCACTGGGTGCCAACCTCGTACCTGACAAGAAGTATCCCCCAGACTGTGCTAGATGCTTCCAGGAAAGGAAGAAGGGGCAGTAAACCCCTCTTCTATTTGAAGGCAACTGATGGAAAGAGAGGCAAGCCTGCCCAGTGAACAAGCTATTACCAGAGTGAGGCCAAGATACTAGCCTGGACCAAGGGAGGAGAATCAGCCAGAACGTACAACCCCAGGGCATTGGTGGGAAATAAGAAGGGGTGGTGTTCTCTAAACCAGACTGTGCTGAGAATTGGAAGAGATCCTCAGCCAGGGGTAATGAGAAGCAACTGTAACCTCAAACGAGGGCAGGCTTTCATTCCAGCTTGGCCCAGATTGGTTTTTTTTGGTATTGTCCATTCATCCTTCTGGGTACCTCTTTACAGGCTTCCTAGAGAACTCCAGGGCAGCAACTCTGGGGCATGAGCCTACCAGTAAGATTCAGGAGTCATGGAGTATCTGCCACTAACACCCTGCCTGCTTGCTGGTGACTTTCTGTCCCAAATTAGTCATATCTACCCAGGAAACAGGGTTCTCATAAGTACCCAGAAAGCAAGACTGTGGGAACTATGGAACTGGTGACTGTCGTACACCTTTTCCTGAGGGTACTTTCCTTCCTTGATGTGCCCACTCATGTTTACTTTAAAGAGGAGTCAGGATCTCTGGGTGTGTGACCAGACTCCAGTCAGCTTTTGAGTGTACCCTTCTATGTAAACCACTTGAAAATGTTAAACAAAAGCTGCAAAATTGCTTGCCCTAATTCCTTGTCTGTTTTCCGTGTCTCGTGTCTGCCAAGATCTCTCTCCCATGACTTTGTAGTTTAAAGCAGCACATGCACTGGGTGGCCACTTCTGTATTTGTTCCCATAACTTACATAATCTTAGATTTCAAGTTTGGTCTCTCCCATTGGGCCTAAAACCCCTTGACTAGGGACAGGAGTCAGTTTTTGCTCACCACCCCAGCCCCCCAAGCCTTGGACAGAGCAAAGACACCAGAGATATGGTAATTCATGTCATTGAGCTCTTTCAAAATCAGATCTTAAAGCCACATAGGAGCAGAGTGGGAGAGATGGCTCAGGTGGTGTGCTTGCAGGCAAGCCTGAGGAACTGAGGCAGAGTCCACAGAACATAGCTGGGTGTGGTGCTAGACCCTTTTGTTCCCGGCACTGGGAAGGCAAGCTAACAGATGCCTGGACTTGTGGGCCAGCTATCCAGCCCAGCCTCATTGGTGTGCTTCAGGTCAATGGAGAGACCCCGTCTCAAAACACAAGGTAAATGACACTTAAGGCATGTCTTCTGGCATCCGTGCGCACGCACACACACACTCACACGCATCCACATACACAAGCACATACAAAACAAACAGGAGCAAATGTCGATGTTTCAAACACTGGCTGGAGAGAAACATCCTTCATGTGAAGCTCTGCTCTGCAGCCCTTAAAATCTACTGGTGAATTTTTGTTTTGCTTGAAAATAACATTCTTCTCATCTGCATTCCAACCAGCTGTATTCACCAGAAACCTGGTCCAACCATATGTGTTAACTGCACTACAGACCCAAGGGGCTGCTGCTGAGTGTGGTACAAGCCTGTCAGCCTAGTGACCCCACAGCTCCCTTCTTGTCCCTTATCCCTATTGCCAGTGTCTACTTCCTGTTTTCCTGCCTTTACTTCAATACCCAGGCTGGGTCCCTGATGTACAGATCCCTGAAACCAATCTTCAAATCTCTTCCTCTGGGAAGATTTCACATCTGACTAACTGGCTGTAATCTGTCTTTGAAACTGTCATCCCATCCTTGGGCATGTGCTCTGCTCTGCCTTTATAAATACCTGTAGTGTTTAACCCTCTTCCCCCAATACTTGAAGCGTGTGGATTTCTCAAGGTCAAAGACTCAGGGCGTATGTGTGTGCTGGGAGGAGGTGGTTCCCATCTATTAACCTTCAAAGCGTAGCAGATCGTTTTCTGAATGAAATGATCTACTGGTGGATGTTTTTCTGAATGACGAAGGATTGTCTTGAGTTGGAACAATTCATTGTGCAAAAAGGAACAGATTCTTATCAAACTTTTAAAAATTGCATGTGTACGTGTGGGTGTGTGAACGTTTATGTACCACATGTATGCAGATGCCTGTCAATGCCAGAAAAGGATCTTTGATCCCTATAACTGGAGTTTTAGGCAGTTGTGAGGTACCTGATGTGAGTGCTGGGAACTGAACCTAGGGTCCTCTCCAAGAACAGCGAATGCTCATAGACTCTGAGCCAACTTTCTGGCCCTTTGAAAATGGCTTCCTTTTCTTCTCTGACAGAGAATTTGAGCCTTGAAGATGACTTATTCTTGTTTGAAAGAAATGAGACATTTCCCCCCCACACACACCTTTGCTTCCTAGACGACAACATATTTTGAAATACGCTTAGCAATACTGGCCTGACCAAAAATTTTTCATGAGTTTGCAGCAAAACAACATTGTCTTGCGGCTGTTGGATTTTGTGAACCCAGATGTGAGGTTTTTTTTCTGACTTTACTACGTAACTAAGTCAGATAGGATATGTCTCTTGATTATCTGAACTACAGATTACTGATTAGGAAGGTACCTTAAACCCTAACCCTAAATAGAGTGAAAAATCTCCCTTTTCTCTTTAGCAATGTTATTTGGATTGGGTATTTTATTGATACAATGAATCAAATCACTTTCGAATGCTTGAGATGACTGCTCTTTGACAGCTAATCACTTTGCTTGGCTTTAAAAATCAAACTAGTTTGGCTCTTTAACTTCTGAGCATGGAGGATTTATTATGAAGTTCCTGGTGTTGATCCTCAGTTTTTCCTCTGGCATCCTGCCCCTTGGCCGGTCCATCCCCGATTCCTCACTGACTTTGTGGTGCTTGGGGGAAAAGAAAGAAAGAAAGGAAGGAAGAAAGAGAGAAAGAAAGAAAGAGAGAGAGAAAGAAAGAGATTTAGTTCAGATCAGTCAGTATTGCAGCCGAGAACAGCTCTGGTCAAGTTTGGTGGAGGTAGGTTACTGGCTACGACCGTTCTCTGTGTTGCTGGCTTCAGGTTGTCTATAATTTCAATTACCTGTTGCCTTACACAGGAATTCAGAGTTGGCAAAAGCCTGTTCTGACAATTCACTGAGTAACTGAATGTGTTAAGACAATGTGGCAGTTATTTATGTCAGTGCCTTGAGGTATCTGTTACCAATTTAAATTGTATACATACATACATATATGTACACACACACATACCATCTTTTCTAAACTAAGGATATCTATTTTTCTCCCTTTTGTTTTAGGTAGTTCATGGTCAAAGAGGACATACAGGCCCACAGGTCAGTGATTTTTTTTCTTAACTTCAAATGACAAATGACAAATGACTCATGTTCAGTCATTTAGAATATAGACGGTAATATCTCTTCCCATCTATCTTAAACTTTTGGTTTTTGATGACGTTGGTTGTAGAATAAATTGTTAGAAAAATATTGACTACAATTTTAAGAATTCAAAATGGAATGAAAATTGGGCCACTTTATTAAAAATTTTCAAAGACATTAAAAAATGTTTAAACATAAAAATGATCAGGGATACTATTTAGTCCAATGGTTAATTTTTATTTTGTTTGGCTTTTGAATATAAACTCTAAGTAACCTTCCTTGGATTTGTGTTCTGTTAGCCTCTCCAACTTACAATTTGTATGAAAATCCCATATAAACCCAAGAACACAATGGAAGTTTAATACAAACTGGATAGTCTGGGTCCTCTGGAAACTGACACAAGATCTGTGTGGTATCACTTTTGCACACACCAGCGATAACATCCTACACTCTACCTCGTAAATGCAGTCTTTAAGAAGGAGCAGCCGTGGTTTCGAATTTTTCAGAGCACACATGCTCAGGTTAAAAGCACAGTCAGGACAGACCATAGTGAAACTCTACAATGTTAAAGATGAAAGAAATCTTCGCATTTTTGCAAAGACCTTTCATTGCCACCGGAGAAAAAGTTTCTAATCTTGCACATGAAGAGACAAGACTAATAGATTAATAGGTTGGTTCTTTCTCATCACAGGGAAATCCAGGCCCCCCAGGCCCAGATGGACTTGAAGGTTCGCCAGGACTTAAGGGCCCACAGGTATCCACAGAGAATATATGGGTGTGCATAAGCATCTGTGTGGGTAATCTACATCCTGGACAGAACCCTTCACATGCCCTGCTTGGGAGTGTGTTCAGGTTAATAACGGTTAATAAAGCAAGCACGTAACGTTGAGTCTTGACTTGTGCAGAACTTGGTCTCTTAGAGTTCTGTCCCTGTCAAGAAGTAGAAAGAGAGGACCATGCTGGGCAGCCAGCCCCATGTGCTGGGTTCAGGATCCTTAGGATAATCCAGGAGACCTTGAGCCAAGGAAAATGTTGAGCCTCGAATATGTGGGATTGTGGTCCATTTAACACATTAATAGCTCAGTGTTCTATCCCCAGAATGTCCATGGTGTTGAAACATTGGCTCAACTCAAGGAAAGATTTGTTCTAAGTGTGGCTGGAGGCTTCAGTGGGTGATCTATAGCATGGCACCCTGCCTGTCCTTTCCAGCTCGCCTCTCTGGGGACCTTCCTCCCACACTTTTTCCTTTACAAGGAGCAAGCCATAGTTGGCGGTTTGCACTAGTCATGTGAGAAGGGAGGAAATAATGTGCCAGAAGGGTAAAGCATAGTCTAAATCAACAGCAAGACAGGGAGGGAGCAAATGCTTAGAGGGATGGAAGCAGCTGGGCTAGAACGTAGCTTGGTGCTAGAATGCTTGTTTAGCTCGTACAGGCTCTGGGTTAAGCCTCCAGCGTGCAAGGAAAGGGATGGGGGAGGGAGAGAGGGAGAGGTCGGGGTGGGCACTGAGGGGCAGGGGTTGGGTAGAAACCAGTCCATGAAAACAGTTTGTTTCCTCTCTAAAGTTAGCTTTGAAGGTATGAAAAACAGGTGTACTGTTTGGCTTAGACAAGACAATCATTGGTTCTATTTTTTCAAAGTTTTAAAGCAAGTACTTAAAAAGAAAGACATTGTGTATTGGCAGTTTGTGTATGGAGGTTGGGTAAAATACATCAGAACATCAGAAGAGACGTCTTGTGCACTTGTTGCCAAGATTTCAGCATGGTGAGCAGCCTCCCCTCCAGCCAGCTCTCTCTCTTTCCAGCTTGATGGCTTTATTTGTCATTTTGTGCCAGCTGTGGAAGGCTCCATTTTCTTACTTTAAAGTGAGAAATATTTGCCTTGGGATCATTGGGAAGCATCTCAATAAATTGACTGCCTTTATTTCACGCTACGAGAGTCACATCCGGCATGTTCTTTCGGTTTATAGACCTTCTTATTTACAGCACAATTTAAAATGAAGCAAAATACCAAATACGGCGCATGGAGTTTCTTTGCAACCTATGGAAGTCGCAGCACACAGGCAATAGAAAATTCCAGAACTAGAACTATCTAAATTTCATCTTGCTATGTGATGTGTCTTCTTTATGACCCATCTTTGTTGCGGTTATTGAATATAAAGCAGATTTAAATGTTCTGGTTTTAGATTTATATTATTAAGGGAAGCATTTTTTTTTTCCACATAAAATTCATATGGCATCAGAGTCCAGAGAGACTGAAGACAATTGGCAGTACTGAACATATCTCAGCTTTGGGGTGCTTCCTCCAGGCCCTAGCTCCTTTGGCTAGGTAGGCTCAACACCTCAGTTTCAGACTGGTCTGAAGCGTTCCTCTACAGATGAGAAGGAGCTCAGAGGCCCTCAGAGTAGCCATAGTGTATTTGGTTCTCAGTCTAGTCTCTATTACCTTGGCTTAGCATTTGACTTGTTTGGTGTGCACGTTTAATGTTCAAGGGTTCTCACCGAAGGAGAAACTAACACTTTGATTCTACGTTTTTAGGGTCCAAGAGGAGAGGTCGGTGAGAAAGGAGAAAAGGGAGTCCAGGGAATGAAAGGTCCCCAGGTACGTAAGGAGAAAGCAACTGCATCCAGCTTTGACCTTGGCTTGAAGGAGGATGCTTTAGTAGTTTCTTCTCTAAAGGTGAATTACACATGGCCTGGAGGCCAAGCGTATTAAGTTTGACTTGAATGTGAGAAGGGCAGCTGCATTGTATCCTGGAAACCCCCCCCCATGCTCCCTCCCCCCTTACCTCCACACCATATAGACTGCAGTAGAGCCAGAAGATCCTCTCTAGACCTCCTTGCCTCAGCCTCTCAGACAAGGCTACCGATTCCTTCTCTGTGCTGTGTGGATACAGTACCCCCCTCACACAAGTCACCTGGAGTTGCCTACCCTACCTCCTGGGGGAGTTAGAGCAGTATGTTACTAGCTAAGAGTGCTTGCTAATTCTTCCAGAGGACTCAAGTTCACAACCTCCTGTAACTCCAGCTTCGGGGTATCCAAAATCCCTTCTTATTTTATCCAACATCCCCCCCCTTTTTTTTTAAGTTTCCTGGGGAGACTAAAACTTTTTGCCACCCGGGACTGTCCTCAAAACTCTTAGAACCTCTGCAGGTGAAGCTATGGTGTTGATAATCCTAAATTCTTCCTAGATAACACCAGGTTTTGGAATGTCCAATGTCCACACTTCTCCTTGTTCAGAATGTGCTAAGAGCGTGTTAGGATGCAGGTCCTGATCTAGTGGGTCTAGCTTGAGGCTTGGGATGCTGCATGGTCAATCTCTTGGCACTGATGCTGCAGATCTGGACCGCATATTGAATAGCAAGGCCCTGTGTGATCTGCTCCCTGTCTATAGCTAGCATAGTATATATGCATCTGTAGGTCTCTTTTTACATGTTGCAAGATCCATCCATGTTTAGTGTCTTGCTTATGCTGGATCTACAGTCCCTGGTACAACAGAGCTCCATTCCTTTATGTAAGGAATCAAGCAGTAAATGAATGAATTAGACCCAGTTGGAACGTTCACCCTCAGCTAATAGCAGTACCAAGGGGAATGTATTACTTTACATGAATTAGCTAAACCCGGGCAGAGGTCCAATGTTTAAGTGGTTGTGCTCACCATGAGACTATTTAAGAGACTATTTGCATAAACTGTAAGCCATGGCAAAACTACATTAATATCTGCTCCTGACAATGCTTGTTCCTGGTTTTGATGAAAGTGCTCTTTTCAAATGCATGAACACTTCATGATTTCATAGCAGAACTAACCCAATGATTTAAAAAAAAAAAATCCTCTTCTGTGTTCACGTCTTTGAATCATTAGAAGCTGGCTGACACCACAAATGGAGGTTTTTATTAAAAAAAAACCATAGTACAACGAAAAATATATATCGATCTATATCTCATCTGTTGATATCAAATATTGATGTGTGTATATAGATGAGTTGAAAACCAAAGGTCTAGGGTCCAAAGTGGTATCCAAGGCTGTTCCTGGAGTAATTTTTCCATGTGCCCCATGGGGCACCTTCATCCATGGGTCCCTTTAATCTCGCTTTGGCAAGAAGTGGCCCAGTCATAAATCATCCGTCCCTTGGCATTGCCAGCTGGTCTAAGGCACCACACCTTTCTACCAGCACTTCCATTTTTCTGGCTGAAAACCCTGCTTTTTGTTCTCTGCTTGCTTTTTATGAAACACCCTTCCTGTCAGCTGTTGAACTGGACTTTCAATGACAAGTGGAATCTTCTGTGTTTGGGACATGATGAATGGGCTCTCAAGATCACTGTTTCTGAAGGAAGTCCGCAGAGCCAAACACAGGAGAGTGCTGTTCTCTGTTGGCTCTACAAAGCCATCACCATAGGTCTCATATTGTTTTATGGCACAGGAGGAACCCTCCAATGGAATGATGTGTTTTCTTACTGCAGACTTGAAAGCTCTCCTTGGGACTTATGCCTTGGACGGGGATGTGGTTTGTATTGATGGCATACCAGAGGCTTATTAACTTACACAGTACTCGGTGTTCTGCAAAATGAAAGGCACTAATCCAGCCATATGTGATTATGATTAAAAAAAAAAGCCATACGAGCCAATGTGCTATGCCCAGGAAGACATTTTTGAAAGGAATGACGTCTTCTTTTGTCCCACTTTTTGGTGCCCTTAAGACATCTCTAAAATCTCCAAATGCAAAGAAACATAATGGGAAACTAGGTCCAAAAGGCTAATTACACTAGGAGCTGTGCTTGTTCTTTGGAAATGTATGCTCTTAGCTAAAGAACACTGGTAGCACACACACCATCGAGAAGGGTTAGAATTAACCAAGTATTGTGGTGCTTCTCTACAGGACCATCACTCAAGAGGTGGAGGAGGGGTGAACCCCCAGACTCTACTGGAGACCTTCATATTCATAGTCACTTCAGTGGCCCTGGTTAAACTCAGCAGGTCATAAAACAAAAAGAGAACGAGGGAAAGGGATCTGTGGGGGGGAGGAATTGAGAGGTGGGGGGAATGAGGGATGGGGCTGAGAGTAACTGGAACACATCATACACATGCATGAAATCGTCAGAGGACAAAATATGCAAATAAATACTAATTTTTAAAAAGGGGGTGGGGGTCATAATGGTGGGCCCCCCATTCTCAGAGGAGAAGGGGAAGAAGGAATGGGGGAGGATCTGTGTGAGGGGGGACTGAGAGGGGAAGGAAGCTGATACTGAGATACATCGTGAATGAATAAATCAATAGAAAAGAGGGGAAGGGAGCTGATACTGAGATACATCATGAATGAATAAATCAATAGAAAAGAGGGGAAGGGAGCTGATACTGAGATACA